>JARQZK010000007.1:190000-317500 GCA_030704885.1 Cynegetis impunctata | reverse complement strand
GATGTGCGATTTCGGCGTTCAAAAATTTTTGTCTCTCTCTGTCGCTAATTCAATGTAAAAGTTTTTGCAGGTTTTGAGGCTTTGTACCGCTGTAGGGCTCTTCAGTCCCCCCAAATTGACTGAAAGGAAAATACGACCTTAGTACGGGGCTCTGTTGATCACACAGTGTTTGTTAAATAATAGCATATTCTTAATTTAGAATATATCGTAACAAAAATCTAATTATTGTGTTATCATCCAACTTTCATATACTTGTGAAGTTTCGAATCGATACAAAATGCATATTAAAATCCACTTCCTAGATTTGTTCACATACATAGTTAGCTTGTTACATCCAAATGAAACAAATATAAATCATGTGATGCCAACCCTTCCACATTTACCATTTTATATCACATACAAATGAAAAACTTCTTATAGCTGACAACAGGTGATGAGTGTAAATAAAAAATGCCAAAATTTATACGAAACTTAAATTCCATTTTACCATTGAAAATGGTTTTCCAAAAACGTACAGAACTCCTGATTGCATCTCATTCGTCGACTGCTCTCTATTTATTATTCAGGAACACTGCTGCGGCGTTGATGGAACCGAACATGTTTGGACAGATCTGATGGTCCCCTTTTCTCATTCAGACCAAACGCCATTATCTTTCAGTTTTATCACCGGCGGGATGTATCAATCATTGTTCCATTGTTTTCTATTCGGTTGTGACATGATGCGACGTTATTCTACACGTAAAATTCATTCCTGGAAGGAATGTTTGAAAACACACTCCATTGTCCAGGAATTAATCCTTAAAGTGTAAACATAAAATTTCTTGTTGTGTTTGTATGAGTTTTTGATGAGGATGGCATATGCACAGTTCAAATTATCTAATTTGCATAACTCTTTGTACTATGAGGGAGATATTAAGGACTCTAGAAATAGAATCTTTGAACTATTCCGACCAACCACTTTTAACTCTTAGCAATTTTTCATTTTGGATATTTTAAATCGTACCGAGTAAGGTGCGGGAGTGGTGTTTATATTCCTTTTTAGACCCCCTCGATCACGATTATATATATATATATATATATATATATATATATATATATATATATATATATATATATATATATATATATATATATATATATATATATATATATATATATATATATATATATATATATATATACAGGGTGTCCTAATTGCCATGGGCCACTACTGCTATCTCGGTAATTATAAGAACTACAAGGTTGGTCAAATTAGACAAAATCTGCAGCTTTTGGAAGATATTGAAAATCTAGGTTCATATTTGAAAAACAAAAATTCTATCTCAAAATTATTTGATCGAATATCTCAAAAAGTATAATTTTTACAGAAAATTAGTGAGAAGAAAAATTTATGCATTTTAGACTTTCTTCAATTTGGTATTTTCTAAGGAAATTTGGTTCGTCTAGTTTTCGAGATATTACCATCAAGTTATTTTTTTTAAATACGGACCTGTATTTTTTATTCTATTTCTCGAAAAAACTTTTTTTTCTGATTTTAACGATGTATCACATGTTCATATTTATTCACGTTTTAATGATAAAAAGCCAAAATCTAAGTTGTATTGAGTTTTTAAAAAAATGGGAACATCAGAGGTGGCTTAGACTACCAATAAAACAATTCCCTATTTTAATAACATGAACAGACTGCTGCAGCGTGTAATGAAAGAAACTGTTTATTCAGTTTTTAAACTTTCAAACTTTTTACCATTTAATTAATTTCATGTTATGTAATAAACCTTAAAACGTCCTTATTTTTTAAAATTACTTTTGTCAAAATTCAAAGTGGATGATACATACCTAATGCATTTGCTTCATCTTTCCCATTCTCTGCCGTTACAGTTGTTCCCCATTCTGAAGGATCATTAAATGATCCGTATAGTAGCAAATTTCGCTCTAGCCTTGTAAAAATTATTCTATTCGGTAAGCGCCTTTCGGGGTACGAACTTTGATACATCTGAAGGGCTCTTTCAGCACTTCAAAATGCTTTTGCATAACAAAAAAATAAATCTAATTTTTCACCATTGGAAAACGCTACCATGTTGGTTTAAACTTACTTCGACACGACACATGTATTACGGATCATAGGCTTTTATAAGCAATTGTTTCTCTTTGCTCTATGATTAAGCCTAAGATAAAATGAAAAAGTACCAAAAAACTTAAATACTAGTTTTTTAACATTTAAACACAAACGAATATGGACATATGTTACATCGTTGAAATCAGAAAATAAAGTTTTTTTAAAATTTGGAATGAAAAATGCTGATCCGTATTTAAAAAAAAATTGAATGTGATATCTCGAAAACTAGACGAATCACATTTCCTCAAAAACTACCAGCTTGAAGAACGTTTAAAATGCAAAAAAAATTTTCCCTACCAATTTTTTGTAAAAATTATACTTTTTGAGATATTCGATCAAATAGTTTTGAGCAATTTCGAAAAACCCCCGTAGCTCGAGATAGAAATTTTTAAAAAAAAAGTCTGAAATCGGATTGTCAATTTCCTCCAAAAACTGCACATTTTATCTAATTTGACCAACCCTGTAGTTATTATAGTTACCGAGATAGCAATAGGAGCCCATGCCAAAATTAGGACAACCTATATATATATATATATATATATATATATATATATATATATATATATATATATATATATATATATATATATATTGGGGGGGGGTGGGGGGGGGGGGGGGTGGGGGGGGGGGGGGGTGGGGGGGGGGGGGGGTGGGGGGGGGGGGGGGTGGGGGGGGGGGGGGGTGGGGGGGGGGGCGCCGTTTGATACCAGATTTTGAATACAGCGAATGTCCTTTTCATATACATCTGTAGTTCTCAATATGTTTAGTAGTTTTTCGTGTTGAACTCTGTCAAATGCTTTTTCATAGTCGACAAAGCAAAGGAAGACATCTTTCTGCACATCCCGACAGTTCTGTATCAAAACTCGGATACCGAAAAGAGCCTCTCTCGTTCCCATGCCACTTCTAAAGTCAAATTGGGTATCTTTGAGGTTGGTTTCACATTTTCTAAAAATTCTATTATGCAGTACTTTGCGAAATATTTTCAGTGCATGGTTCATTAAACTGATTAATGGATGTTCATTACATTTTCTTGCATTTCTTTTTTTAGGCAAGGGAAGAAAGGTGGATTTTAACCAGTCGAGGGGATATTTGCCTTCACTATATATTTTGTTAAAAAAAAATTACCAATAAAGACAGATTTTCCTCATCAATCAGTTTAATAATTTTTGCCGGCAGACCATCAGGCCCAGTCGTTTTGTTATTTTTGGACTGTTGTATTGCTTTTTTAATTTCGTCTTTGGTTATTGGTGGTCCTGTAAGAAGTTCATTTCCTTGTTTAATCTCTAGGTTTGGTCTTTCATCGTCTTAAAATAGTTCACTTATATACTGTTCCCATACAGTCTTTATCTCTTCTGCCTCCAGAACAATTTCATTTCTGTCATTGACGAGTACTATGGGCTCTTTCCGTTTGTACACTCCAGCTACCTCTTTCAGCTTTTTATGTTCTCCATGTGTATCGTGATTCTGCTGTAGTTTTTCTATTTCTTTGCATTCTTCCTCCAACCATAGTTTTTTAGCTTTTCGAATTTCAGATCTAATTCTAACGTTTATTCTGCGATATTCTTCAGGGTTTGTGTTTTCATATCGTCTTCTTTCATCCATCAGTTGTAGAATTTCTTCTGTCATCCATTTTTTTTGGGGTTAGACTTACGATTCCCTAACTTGTCCAGTGCTGTATTAATCACACTAGAACAAAAACAGCGAATTATTGAACATTCAAAATGAAAAACACAATAATCTTACCTGCTAGATAAATTTTTTTAAGCCAGATTGGCTTATACGTATTAATTGATATATCACATCCCAGATATTAAATGACTGTTGACTACCTCATCTAAGTAAAATATCACTGATAAAAATGTTGAAATGCTGAGGGGACTTAATGGTAAATGTTTGAAGTCGAAAAATTTTTTCATGGGCTGGTTTAAGAAAGAATTATTGGAACTAAAGCTTTATTTTCTGAAATTATAGGTTTTCCGCAAACGTTTGAGACCTCAAATTAATTAAAGAAATTGGACCGAACGAAAACAGTGTCTCTCTGGCATTAAAATAAGAAAAGTTTAGCAGGGAGCAATGCGTCGTGAAGTTTTTGTATCTAAAAAACCGTCTAAAACTCTACATCTTGTTGCATTAATAGTATATTGTATAATTAGTGGGAAAAGCATAATATTCCCAAACGACTGTGATAATTACCAGACGAGGAGCGTAGCGACGAGTCTGGTAACACAGGAGTTTGGGAATATGCTTTTCCCACGAATTATACATACTATTTTTTCTCCGATCGTTGATTTACATTTAAAAAATTAATTAATTAAAAAATATTTCATCCAAGATGTAATCAAGTAAGTTTAAATAGGTTTCTCTATGTTCATATTGAAATATAGAAGTAGTAACCATGGAAATTACTCTGTTATGACAAAAGTAAAATAATTTTAAAGCTGGTTTTGTTTGATTCGTTGTATTTTATAAGGAATTAAAAAAGAATTAGTAAACATGAACACTGATAGTGATTATTTGTTGTCTTGCAAGGCTCCTGAACTAGTAGAAGCCGCGAACGTGGCTTCACTTAATTTACTTCCGGCGAAATCCAGAGAGAAGTATGAACTTGCGTACCAACGCTTCATGAATTTTTGTAGAAAAAACAACAGTGTATCCTTTTCTGAGAATGTACTGATCGCGTATGTTGCTGAATTGGCTAAAACAATGAAATCTTCGACGTTGTGGGCACATTATTCCATGCTTCGATCAACTTTGTCTGTTAAAAATAATATTAATATTGCCCAGTACCAAAAACTGAGAGCAGTTTTAAAACGTCAAGCTACAGGATATAAAAAATGTAAATATTAACAACAATTATAAAAATTAAAACCATACTTTGTTTCATTTTAATGTAATAATCCATTTGTTACATTACCGCACGCTACAGCAGTGCGGTAAAGTATATTCTGTAACAAGGTTAGAATGAAAATTCGATGCGAGTGGAAAAGTTCCGAGCGCGAGCCGAAGGCGATCGTGAGGAATCACGAGCATCAGGAATTTTCATTCTAACCGAGTAGCAGACTATACTTTCTCCACGATCAAAAATTTTAAATATATATTTTTGAATGAAAAAGAACAAAATATAATTTATACTACAGAACTCAATCACAATTATATTAGGTAAACACTCAATAATTTAAGAAATATTCTACTTTGTATTAATTTTTATATTTGTACAGATCTCGAAATGAAAAACTGGTGCATTATTGGAAGAATTTTAAACAAATTGCGTGGTTTGTAGAAGATGAACTTAGCGGTGTATCAGATCCAGTAATGATGAGACTAACTTATTTGCTATATTTATTCATATTCATTCTTTGATTTTTTTGATAGTAAACTCTCCAGTATATTATAAGCACTCTGTAATTTCAGGTGGTGTATTTTTACACTCTCATTCTGAATCACTGAATAAATTCATGCTACTTTATTTTCGAATGAAAACGTGACAGCAATAATTTTGACACTTACTCAAATTTGTCACTACGATGATAATCAACTGCGTCAAGCCTAATGTTATTATTGCTAGCCAGTGTGAGAATATTATTCTATTACAAGGGAGAGAAAGCAAATACATTTAAATTGCATGGGGTCAGAGGTGTTGCAGAATATTTTTTCAATCTCAAGAGAGAGAATTCCAGCATTCTGTAATCAAATTTGATATCAGAATTGGCGAATTCTGTGATGATCGTGGAGAAAGAATATTACCGCACCGTTATTTTCTAATAGCTTAGCAACTGACCACTATTCTGGAATGTTGAGCTTTTCGCATAGAAAACAGGTCAAAATAGTGTCACTTTTCCCACGATCGGAGAAAAAAGCTTTTGATGCGGTAATACGTCCATAACACATTTCCTGCCAAATGTTACTATCACTTTGTCCTCGAGTATCTTGTACTTCTAAAATTAAATTGGCGCTCATTTTGGTTTTACAAAATTCAACAAAATTATTTGCATTCATTCCTTGTCCGGAATTTTCAAATTTAATAGAAAGGCAGCTGGAAGCAACTTTCTTATGAAAAACGCAACGGTTTACTGCCGAATATCAGACCACAATATGCATTATTCTGATGATTGAGTTTTACAAAATATCGTAAAACAACCGAGAAAATATTTCATCGACAAGTGTAATGAAAATAACTCAAATGAAATAGAAAGTATAGGTGATTTCGCAAAGTACAATATAAGTTTCAGTTCACAACAAAAAAGTTTTTGTTACCATTAATATCCGCCTGTTCTTCAATGCAGCATTTTTTCCAATAAAGTAGAAAGAACGAACAAAACTTTCCCAATTTCTAGCAATACGTCCTCCGAAATTCCAGTAAATATTCAGGTTGAGTGAACTAACTGAAACTTCTCGATAATCTGAAATTGGAAATAACTCTTCTCTTTTCATTTTCTATCAGCCAATCGGTCCTCCGGGAATTTTCGATGTGACAAATTTCCTTTCTGCGGAAAATACTTCTCACAGGGAACGTTGGAAGAATCCGGTTTTGCTGAATGTCGAGGATAAAGTATTAATATTTGTTGAGCTTTTCAAGACAGAAACGGTATTAAAAAAGCATTTGATCGATGGAACCCCAAACATGTTCATCGACGAATTGGTTCGAGTAAGAAACGAAAAAATTGTAATGATGTGAATATTCTCAATAATTCAGCGATGGTTATAACTTAAAAAATATTTGTTAATTTATTGGAAGATCGGTGTTTTCATTTAATAGATAGCAGATATTGTTTAAAATCTTAATAACTTTGGTATGAGTGAAACAAAGATGAACAGAAATATTTTTCATTAGTTCCAGTATCATAACAGAAGAAATGATGTTACGGGTTGAGAGAAAACGGAAAAATTTCATAATTTACACGTTCGCGACGATGGTTTGGTTGTATACTGATAAATTCAGGACGAAAATTTTTGATGTCTCATTTTTGTTAATTTGTGTTTTTTTTGTATAAAAAAGTGTTTATTCTGAACAGTAAATATGAGTTTATTTTGTAGTTTGATTCCATATTCGATGTGCACCATCGGTATACTTATTCATGTTAATTTTCATGTTAATCTTCAGACTGATGATTTTTTGTTTTGAGACTAAACCTTTTTTTTATCAGTATGTGGTTATTTAGATTTATGTTCCTTTAGTTCGTAGTTAGGTATACTTACTAATTCATGTTCATTTACTTTTGTACTATCATGCTTTGAAATGATTTTAAAAAATAAGCATATAGTTTTAGGTATCTGTATGTTTTTTTTCTCTTACACCTATCTCAGTGGACGAGTGCGTAATCGGTGGTACTCAAAGCAACATGTACTATTACTATAGCCGTTGCCCCAATATCAAAAGCTTATCTTTGACGATTGAAATTTTATGTGAGTCTAAACTTTATATTGATCAGTGGCCACCGATGGTTCACTTGGTCTGTGAGGATAGATCGTTTGGGGGCCACCGGTGGCGCACATCGTCGCGAACGTGTTAAGTGTCTGTAACTTAGAAGCTCCATCTAAATTATCTTTAATGGAAGTTAAATTCAAATAATTTTGAATTGATTGAAGAATATCTTGTAGGTGATTGTGTCTGAATAGAATTACGTATTGGCTTTTTAGATTGTTGTGTTTTGATTTAAACACAAATCAGCAATAAATCGCAACTATTGTATTCATTCGATGGCACAATTATCCTGATAAGATCTTTTTCCATATTCATCACTGAGAACTCCATAAAAGAAAGAAAAACCACGTGAGAAATGGAGCTCTATCATTAAACTCGTATTTTAAACTAATTTGTATTCTTGTTTACAAACAAATGCTCAACCCACCAAATCAATTTGAATGGACTGCAGAATTGAGCAAAACCTGGGAACAGATGAGAAAAAATTAAACCTTCACATTAAAATGGTGGCGGTAATGGAACATAATGCAGACCACCAAAAAGCACTTATCTTATATCAACACTGTGAGGATGGTCCTAAGTCCTCTTAATAAAACACAAGGTTCTGCTCTTAAATCTTCTTTATAGGGAGGTTCATACTCATGATGGCTTAAAGACTCTCGTCGGACTGACTAACCGATCCGCGACAATATTTAACGGAAGTTCGGCGGAGTAGAGTCAGCACTTTAAAATTTACTTAATATTATGAATATGTGGAATAGCAACAATTCGGGTTTACTGGTCTAGAAATGATCCGATGACCCGTGGAACTGTCGCAACACTTCCTGTATAATGACCTCGACTAAATGGGTGAATTAACATATGACTATTACAAAAGTATCTTATCACTACAACATAACCAACATGAATCTTCTGAATCAAGCTTCAGGATCTGTAGATATAAACAAAACCTTAAAACTCACAAGAAAACATGAAATGTTGGCAGTTTAGAAAGACAGTTGAAACCATCGAAAAACACGTACAAAAAAAAGTTGATACCACCAGAAAGCACTGTCGTGATAACAACTTAATCCCCGTACAACTAATCAACCCTCAAACTCAATGTGGAGATGGTTTAGGGATGCGAAAATCATTAAAGATTTTTTTTCAAATTCAAACCAATTTTTCGTTTATTCAGAGTACGAACTTTCAACCCCATTGCTTCAACATCATGCTCTCTATGGTGTAAACAGGATTTACCCCTAACCGATTCGTACCACAACCAAGACGACATGAAAAACTACCTACCTACCAACTTTCAACCCTATTGCTCCAAAGTTGCAGAAACTTATTTCATCCCCTTGTGGCTCGACTCCCTCATCAAATTCACTCCTTACCGATTCGTACTACAACCAATCCCATCCAACAAGACATGAAAATCTAACTACCTACCAACTTTCAAGCCAATTACTCGAAAATTGTGACCTCTATCGTGTAAACAAGATTTATTTCCTCCCCGGGGGGTTAACCAATTTGTACCAATGATCTCATTCAAGATGTCATGCGAAACTACCTCCTTACGAACTTTCAAACCTTGCTCCAAAGTTGTGCCCTTTCTCGTGTAAACAAATTCAATGCCTCCTGGATCACAATTTTTGAAGTTAGTAAAGTAGTTCATTAGTCCCAAAGTTTTGATACGAACGAAACATGAGAGTTGAAATTTGGAAGTAATAATAATTATTTAGTCGAATATTTGAGTGAGTGTAATATGAGATTCGCATTATTTCTGCATTTATAGAGGCGTATAAATGGATATTCCCTATTCATCCAGCCAAGCTACAGATACTCCACTTCGCCAAGTGGAATCGAATTGATATGAAACTCGACGCCGCGAAAGACAGCTTTCTCGAAGTTGCCAATTTCCTTTCGTCTGAAGATCTGTTTATGCAAATTAAAACAGTATTCATTTCAGTTGTTACGCGTTCCGGAAAATTGTCACGTCTTCAAATTTCCTTTGAACTTAAGAAATAGTATATTGCTCTAGTTTTATGTAACGTTTATTTTTTTTTCACAGTGTCATTGGATTTGCATATAAGAGTTTAAATTTTTCGAAATTAGGATACTTGTAATATTAAATTTTTCTTATTTTAGCATATAGAACTATTTTATGTGCTAAATTTGTTGACATTTTTTTGTAATTGGTATGAAAATTCCGATGATTCGGTTAATATTGCTCTATCCAAATCAGATCCCGAGAACATAAGATGAAGTAAAAAATTATAGATACATACCACTGTGAAATCGACTTCATTATGTACTTTTAACATTTAATGATTCACATATTTGTAGAGCTAATTATTGTAAACATGTACGATATTTCTGATTTTGAAGTACACATCATGAGTATATATAAATATATAAATACATATCTATATATATATATATATATATATATATATATATATATATATATATATATATATAAATATATATATATATATATATATATATATATATATTTATATATATATATAATATATATATATATATATATATATATATATATATAATATATAAATATATATATATATATAATATATAAATATATAAATACATATTCTATATATATAAATATATATATATAAATATATATATATATATATATATATATATATATATATATATATATATATATATATATATATATATATATATATATATATATATATAATATATATATATATATATATATATATATATATATATATATATATATATATATATATATAATATATATATATATAATATATATATATATATATATATATATATATATATATATATATATATATATATATATATATATATATATATATATATATATATAATATATATATATAATATATATATATATATATATATATATATATATATATATATATATATATATATATATATATATATATATATATAATATATATATATATATATATATATATATATAATGAAGTGAACTAGGACATTTATTTGAAACTAATCAAACAAACCTCCTAGCGGAGCTGGTTATACGAGTTCACGAAACATCGAAATGCCTCCATATAACTTAGGATGGTGTATGTTAGAAACATTAAGTTGTTTATCACAATCAATGAAAATGATAGACAGTCTGTTTCGCCCTTATTTGGGGCTCATCAGTATCATTTATCCATCGAAAGTGATAACCAACCAAATATTTCCAACGGCGTTATATTTTCCTTCCAGTGACTATATGGCATATAAATATGACACAGCGCCACCAGTCGGAAACAAATGAACCACATCCCACAGATAGAAGAAAACATTTCGGCAACGAGAACTCGTACGTTCTGACACCCGAAGGTGGTTACTATAATCGCTAAGCAAGAGTAAAGTTGATACATCCATTCGATGTAATTCAACATTCACACGCCGCAAGTAACAAGCGCTCCAAATGTTATCCCTTTTACAGTTAGCAAATAGTTATATATATAGTTATATATATATATATATATATATATATATATATATATATATATATATATATATATATATATACCTACTTTTAGGAATTGTGGCGTTGTAATGAGGCCGAGAATGGTTGTAATTATTTTTTATTAATTACAGAAGAGTTATATATATATATATATATATATATATATATATATATATATATATATATATATATATATATATATATATATATATATATATATATATATATATAACTCTTCTGTAATTCATTAAAATTAATAACAACCATTCTCGGCCTCATTACAACGCCACAATTCCTAAAAGTAGGTAGGGCATCGAAAAAATATGACAATAGCACATAAACGTAAGGATATTCAATTATTACAATAGCCCACTTCGTTTTATAGATACTAGAAATGGGTTGTGAAAATAATGACGAATAAGCTGCAGGTGAGTGTTACTCTCGATGAGAATTTTCACGAGACAAAAAAAACATTTTTCGAATTTTCGACATTATGATAGAAATACAGGGTTTTCAATTTATTACAGTAGCCCACTCGGTTTTATCGATACAAGAAATGGTCAGTAGAATTAAAAAAATAATAACAAAGAAGCTGCAAGTGAGTGGGGTAGTGTAATAATTGAAAAGAATGTTCACGAGACAAAAGTTTGAGAATAATCGAAAATATGATAGAAATACAGGGTTTTCAATTCATTACAATAGCCCACTCGATTTTATCGATACAAGAAATCGTAAGCAGGATTCAGAAAATAATAACAAAGAAGCTTCAAGTGAGGTAGTGTAATAATTGATAAGAATTTTACGACACAAAAAATTGTAGAATTATATATTTTTACATTAAATAATAACTCACTCGCAGCTCCCTTATTATTATTTTTTTAATTCTGCTGACCATTTTTTGTGTCTATAAAACCGAGTGGGCTATTATTATGAATTGAGAACCCTGTATTTCTATCATATTTTCGAAAATTCTATGATTTTTTGTCTCGTGAAAATTCTAATCGATAATTACACCACCCCACTTACCTGCAGCTTCTCTGTCATTACTTCAGTTCCAGTATCTTTGAAACGAAGTGGGCTATCATCGTAATAAATGAATATCCTTACGTTTATGTATTATTGTCTTATTTTTTCGATGCGCTACCTACTTTTTCGAATTGTGGCACTGTAATGTGGCCGGAAATTGTTGTAATTAATTGTAAACCATTGTAATTAATTTCAATTAATTGTAATTAATTGCAATTAAGTTTTATGAATTACAGAAAATTTTGAAAATACCGCAGCTCAAACACAAACACTGAGACTCACCCTCTTTTCGAATAACCGCCCTTATGTAAACACGTGCATCTTTATATATATATATATATATATATATATATATATATATATATATATATATATATATTCATATTATACGTATTAAGATTTTTTGTTGCAAAAAGAATACAACTTCATTAAATTATTCAGAAAATTTAATATATATGCAATTAAAATTCCGATATTGGTCTCTATAACATTGGCTTATATCAAAAGTTTGTGATATTTGAACATTTTTTTGTAGGTTGGTACACAAAGTTATCTATTTTCAACTTATAAATCAAATAAAATTAAAAACTTGGCTTCAATCCACTAAATTCATTATCAAGAGTTTTTCATCTTGATCATGGGTTAATAACGAGTTAATGTCGAGCAAATATAACAATTTCAGTTCCATCAAGCCAATTATTTTACTTTAGTTTATATAGTTCTGATCATTGTTCTACGAAGTGTTAAGCGCAAAGTCAGTTGACAATATTATCTATTTTTTTGATAGTCGAAAACTAAAGTACCAAAGTCAATAACATTTCTACTTTTAACGAAATGCTAACAATTTCTTCATAAAATATTTTCTTTACATCAAAATGCCTGTTATAAAATGATTAATTGTATAAATTCTCCCTTTACGAAGAACTACCCGAAGGAAAGATTGAGAAGATTCCACTATATCGTCTATTACAGAGAATCTACTCCAAATAACTGCTAATATAGTCCAGCGCATTTAGAGCAAAATCGGCCGGATTAAATGAATTTGGCCGTGCAGCAGATATCGAGATGCGGTTTTCTGCATTGTGTTCAGGAAGGTCACAGAAAACGAGTCTATATGGTCTGGTTAATCCGTTTTTGGAAAAATGCCTGCTGGGCCGGAAAATGCATTTTCCAATTGCATCACTACTTGTACCATTATAGAAACTGCAGCGTGCATGGAAATCGCTTAAAACTCGTTACTCAGGGGTTTTCGGGGATGAAGAATTAAATTCTAGCATTAGATTTCTCCGGAGCCGCTCGGGGGCGGCTCTGCGGGGGTGGTTAATTAGGAAGGAAATTGCAGCGTGCATGGAAATCTCTCCAAACTCGTTACTCGGGACTTTTCGGGGATGACGAATTCAATTCTAGCATTAGATTTCTCCGGGGCCCCTCGGGGACGGCTCTGAGGGGGTGGTTAAGTGAGGGAGAAATTGCAACGTGCATGGAAATCGCTCCAAACTCGTTGCTCGGGGGTTTTCGGGGATGACGAATTCAATTCTAGCATTAGATTTCTCCGGGGTCGCTCGGGGGCCCTTCTGTGAGGTTGTCTGGGGGTGATTGGGAGGGGGGATGTCAGCGTCCATGACAATCAGACATTAGACTTCACCGGGGATACGAATAATACAAATTTTGATGGAATATTAAATAAATAAATATTACAAATATTATAAAAACAATTGCTTTGGAATGGAATGAGGAAAAATGAAAAATCAAAGTTGTATAAACTTTTTGAAGAAAGATCTGTAACTGTAAGAAGTGAAGACACACAAATGTGATTGATGGAGGCATGCTTCTGCATAAAGTTAGATGGCAAAAGGGCCAGAACATGTTAGAGATTTGCAACGGGTATGTTAGATACATAAAGAGAGCATTTGGGAACAGAGTTTTTGTTGTTTTCGATGGATACGACCAAATTACCAGTAAATCGACGAGGTATGCATAAAAATTCCGCCACTGTACGCATGGCTCCAGATTCCTGGACGTCCATGAGGTTGCCGGCAAATGTAACTCAGGACAAATTTCTAGGGAATAGCAAAAATAGGTCTCAGCTCATAAAATTTCTCCAGGAGGAATTTAAACGGGTCAATATAATGTCTCAGCAGAGTGTATAGCTGATGCGGATGTTGATATTGTGCTTAAGGTCATAGACACTGCTTCTGGATGCCACAACAATAAAGTGGTTATTGTTTCGGAAGACACTGATGTCTTAACAATGCTTGTAGGTCGCACTCCATCGAATCTAGAAGTGGTCTTGCTGAAGCAGCCTTCCGCTAGAGTACCTGATGTTGTGTATTCTTCCGAGAGCTTAGCCTCCAAGAGCGCGTGTATCAGGTCCCATATATTATTTCTATATGCTTTCAAGGGATGCGACACAACCTCAGAATTTTTCCATTGAGGGAAACTAAAATTCTGCGAATTGTTTGCGAAATTCGATGATTTGCATGGGTGTGCAGAAATATTTGAGCAAATACATGCAGGCATGGATACTTTAATAGATCACGGACTTCGTCTCGCTTTGGCCCCGGAGAAATCTAAAGCAAGAATTGAATTCGTCATCCCCGAAAACCCCCGAGTAACGAGTTTGGAGCGATTTCCATGCACGCTGCAATTTCTACCCCAATTAACCACCCCCGCAGAGCCGCCCACGTGCGCCCCCGGGTAATTCTAATGCCAGAATCGAGTTCGGCGGACCTGAAAACCCCCGAGTAATAATTTCCGAGCGATTTTTCCGAGTTTCCAGTCGTTCCTATAATGGTACAAGTAGTGATGCAATTGGAAAATGCATTTTCCGGCCCAGAAGGCATTTTTCCAAAAACGGATTAACCAGACCATATAGACTCGTTTTCTGTGACCTTCCTGAACACAATGCAGAAAACCGCATCTCGATATCTGCTGCACGGCCAAATTCATTTAATTTTCTCTATCTTCCCTGGACTTATATTATACAGCCGGGTCTAGTTTGGCAACGAAACAGGCATTGGCGTTAATTAGTTATGGAAACTTACCTAATAGAGCGGTAAAATTAACCGCCCGCTATGTCGTGCACAAAGACAATCTGTCGTGAATTAAGGGTGTGTTTGGAATACAGCTAACCACTTCTTATAACTATAGTGTGTAAATATATATATATATATATATATATATATATATATATATATATATATATATATATATTATATATATATATATATATATATATATATATATATTATATATATATATATTGTGGGTAATTCTGTGAAAAATTGAAGATTTTAGTCGATAAATTTTCAATTTTCTGCTGATTGCATTATCAAAGTTGCGATTTCGAATCTAGTGATTAATCCAATAAACGAAATATTTTGAAATCGAATTTTCCGAAACCAGTACGTTTTTAAGCTTTATATATATATATATATATATATATATATATATATATATATATATAATTATAATATATGTACATATTATATATATATATATATATATATATATATATATATATACTATATATGTATATATATATATTATATATATATAATATATATATATATGATGTATATATATATATATATATAATAATATATAATATATATATAAATATATATATATATATATATATATATATATATATATATAGGAACAGAAACGGCTATCTTTGAGCTTACACAAACAGTACTGGATGCAATGGACAGGGGAGACATTCCACTTGCCCTTTTTCTCGATTTGTCGAGAGCATTTGATTGTGTCGACCACAATAGACTCCTCACGAAACTGCGCTCTTGTGGTATAAGAAAAACACAACTCGCTATCACTACATTCAAAGCTATCTGAAAAATCGAGATCAATACCGTGAAGGTTGGACAGATGTTTTTTCGCTTGTCGCAAAAGTTTGAGAAATACAATGGGGTTCCACAGGAAAAGCATACTGGGACCTCTTTTCTTTGTGGTTGTATATCAATAATCTGGCCGAGTGTTATTATCATACAATGTAGACATACAACTATATATGCCGACGACACAAACATAGTGACCAAATCCACAAGCTTAGCTGTTGCTTTACAAGACAGTGAACTTGCTTTCACAGCTATAGAGAACCTTGGGTGTGACAATAACAAACTCCTTCTGAATGTTAGTAAGACAGATTGTGTGCTTTTCCAAACTGACAAATCAAGCCAGCGGTTGTACCTCAGTCAATTAACACTAGAGGGAGACGTAATTTACCAGATAGCCTCCTGCACAAAATTTCTGGGTATACATCTAGACTCCAAACCTGAAATATAAGGAGCATATAGATAGCTTGGCGAAAAAACTTTTCTTCTGTAGTGTACTCTCTGAATGTTATGAAAACATCATGTAGGAGTGGACACATTAATAATAATTTATTGTTCAATTTTCAATAGCTTCTTTCTTATGTATTATTTTTTGGGGAAATAGTTCCCAAAGTAATCCGTATTTTTGTTATACAAAAGCTTGCCTTAAGAACCATAAATATAAAATGAAGCTGAGAGAATCTCTTGTGCTTATTCAGAAAAAATGATATCCTAACGCTAAGTGGGTTATATATAGTATTTTAAAATGCTTATTATTATACACCACACACACAAAAATTACTATAAGGAACACATAAGCAGAAATACAACGAGGAAAATGGAGCCCTATTTATATCCTCGACACAACCTGAGCCTTGTGCAGAATGGAATGATGTATATGTCGATGAAACTATTTAATAAGCTTCCAAGAAGTTACCAATTAACATCTGACTCTCGCCAGTTTCGGAAATTGTGTTATGATCTAGTGATCAGTTGTGAACAATACAACATAACAGAGTTTATTGAATGTTGTAGTGGTAGAATGTGATAATTTTGTAAGATTTAGTTTGACGTGTTTTCTCTGTTTTTGCTATTTTACTCTCTTAGTATCTTTGTAAAAACTTATAAAAATAAATTACTATTATTATTATTATTATTATTATTATTATAAATGTATATATATATATATATATATATATATATATATTATTGCATCAAGTCGGTAAAAACAAAATTCCTAATGGTCACTGAAAAACGCAAAGCAAGCAGCTACTGCAGATAATAATAATAATAATTATTATTATTACAAAGGTTAAGAGTAGAGGGTAACAAAACCCCATAAAACTCTAAAAAGAAAAAAAATACAATATAACATTAGTGCACACGTGCAGCATATGCATCTAACCGAGCTTTGAAAGTATCTATAGTAGGCGCCGTAACAACGTCAGCTGGTAACAAGTTCCATCGATGAAATACTCGGTTAGGAAGGAAGAACATCTTCGACGAGCTCCTAAAAGCTTCCCGCATCAACTTATACGGGTGTCCGCGTAGACGACGATCCTCATTGAGGTGAAATAGGTGTCTAATAGGAGAGTTATCATCGTGTAGTGCCGTGAAAGTTGTAATAAGGTCACCTCTCTCATGCCGATGCAAGAGAGTAGGAAGCTTCATTGTTTGTAGTCGTTCTTCATACGTTGGTCTTGCTCGCCCATATGGAAGTCTAGTGGCTCGTCTATGGGTATTCTCCAACATATGTTGGTCTCGCAGTAGTATAGGATGCCATACATTATTTCCAAACTCCAATATTGGGCGTACATAAGACTTTTATAGTTTAGCCACCGTATCAGGATCTGGGTTAGAAAAAGTACGAGAGAGAAGATAAATTCTTGAGTTGGCTTTTTTCACTTGAGTAGTCAAATGTTCACTCCATGATAAATCCAAAGTAATTATCACACCAAGGTCATTATATCTGTCCGTATGTGACAAGGCAACATTGTTTATATAATATGTATGACGGGGGTTGTTTTTCCCAAGATGAAGAACAACACACTTCAGAAGGTTCAAAGGTAGTAACCAGTCCTCCGCCCACTGAAATATCCTTCTAAATCCTCCTGCAACACCACATAATTTTCGTTTGGATCATTGTAAATTTTGGAATCGTCCGCGTAGAGTGAGCAAACCGAGTTTACCATGAGATGAAGGTCTGATATAAAAATAACAAACAGGAGGGGACCAAGGACCGAGCCCTGTGGCACACCGCTTAATACTGGATTCATACCGCTATAAACATCACCACTTTTAACTGTGACATTATGATGCATAATAGAGAAGTATCACAGACATTATACCGTGCCCAACAAGTTCCATAACATAGAAATTCCAGATAACCATCTTACCCTCCTCTCCCCTATATATATATATATATATATATATATATATATATATATATATATATATATATATATATATATATTATTAATATATATATATTTTTTATATTTATATATATATATATATATATAAATATATATATATATATATATTAGAAATATAAATATTATATATATATATATATATATATATATATATATATATATATATATATATATCCTAGATTTGTTGAAAATGTCCGTTATAATTTTCCATTGTCCTTTGCAGCATATATTGATATTTACTACAAACATTGGTTGTCAGTTATTGTAGTGATAGATAAATAAGGCCACGTTACGAACATATGAGCTCAATAAAGATACCTCAATCTCAATTCTGCCAGATGCGGTTCTCACTGGACTCTCCTATTTGCAGGACATTCAACATGAGTTAATATCCCGGAATAGAAGCGAAATATATAGAATGTTCGCCAGTGATATAACCTATATTCCGGGAAGTGTAATCGATTTGTTAGTTTAATTGAATGTATCTAATGTAGGAATATTAAATTTTTGGTAAGATATGAGAATTGATGAATTGGTCACTTTCCATCACTACTATATCGAATAGTTTGAAATTTCAAAACTTCTAAATGGGTATTTTAATTTTAAAAATCGGTTGGGAATCGATTACTAAAAGTTGATGCTAAACTATCGACAAATATTTAAATAAATATGAAGGAAATAATGATGCATTAGTGATATAAATACAAGTTCTCATCAGCGTTTAAAACTTAAGTTTTCCTACGTTGATGTGTAGAACGATTCTCAATAATTGAAGAAATAAATTCATCGATTAAGTCTAAGGTAATTGTAGGCTATATTCCAAAGATTTCTCATTATTGTACTTCAGAGCCGAATTTAAGAATATGCCGCCTATAGGCTAAAGGCCATTTGCCGCCTCCTCTATAAATTATATTTGCTTAATACACTTATTTTCTACAACAAAAGGATAGAATTCATTGGTGTTTTCATCTTATTCAAACATAATAAACAAACTGCTTCGAAAGCTTAGTTGCTTTGGACTATCGAACAAATATGTAACCTTCCTTTTATCTTACCTATCCTCAAGACAACTGTTATTTCAGTATAATGGATTTAAGTCATCGAAATTTATTGCAGAGTCAGGAGTTCCACAGGGGTCTGTCTTGGGCCCGCTGTTGTTCAATATTTTTGTGAATGACATTTGTTGGAATATGAAATGTCATGTTCTTCTCTATGCGGATGACTGTAAATTATTTCATAAAATTTCAACAATGAGTGATTGCTGCATTCTCCAGGAGGTTATTTCAAATTTGAATCGGTGGTGTGAAGAAAATTTTTTAACACTGAATATTTCTAAGTGCAACATAATTGCTTCCACCCGGAAAAAGAATTCGTTAACAGATGTACCGAATTTAGGGATTTGGGTGTAACCTTTGATTCAAAATTAACCTTTGCCACTCACATAAATAACATTATTTCCAGCTCTTACAAAACCTTAGGTTTTGCAATAAGAAATTCTAAATGGCTGTCTCAATCAATCTGAATCAACTATGCTTTTATACAATACCTTAGTTCGGTCAAAACTAGAATAAGCTAGTGTTGTTTGGAATCCGGGAAACGCGTTTTATGTAAAGAGTATTGAATCGGTTCAGAGACGTTTTTTAAAGTACTTATGGTTTAGCTCTGATGGAGTTTTATCAGGAACGAGGTATTTCTTATGAGTTGCTAAATACTAGATTCAGTGTTCCATTACTTGAAACTCGTAGAATATATTTGGGAATTATGTTTTCATATAAAATGTTTAGTAATTCCATTGACTGTTCATTTCTTTTCTCTCTCATAAATTTGCGCGTTCCGGGATTGAATAGTCGGGACATGCATGTTTTTTATTCACCTCTAGCCCGTACAAATGTCCTTGCCTTTTCTCCACTTCACAAAATTTGTAGAGATTTCGAGCGTTCCCACTCTATAATTGGCAGAAGCTGTTGAGTGGTGTAGTTCTGAATGAATAAATAAATAAAGTCAATTCAGTTTAGATAAAACTATAATTTTAATGGTTTACGTAATGAAGTGGGTATATTATCAAATTAGTTGTTTTTTGCTTACTTTTTTTGAGATTTGGTTGAAAATTAAATGGGTTTCGAAATTAATTAATTGTTTTGTTCTCAGAGATCAGTGACCATTATTGTATGGGCATATTTTTATGCTAATGACTATCTTTGTAATTGACAAACTGTGTTCAATTTGAATCAAATTATCCCACACGGTGAAATCGAATTACACAAAATGTATTTAATTACTGGTTTATTCCTTGAAAAATATAATACAAACCTCTCTAAATCAACTCACGGCATGTTATTCTTATGTACAAAATTACATAGCTTTTTACGTGATTTCTCAATGGAGAATTCGTCAATTCAATGTTATAAACCAAATTATATTGTATTATAAGAAAATTATACTACAAGATTACGTGCTGTGAATTTGTTTATGTAAAGTTTTAGAAAATAGGCTACGTAGAAGGTTTGAAACATATTTTTAAGTAATATGTAATCGTGAATTCGTATGGAAAATATGATTAATGAATACTTAATTGCCAAACTGTGGTCCCTGAAAATTCGCCTATTCAGAAATACGGCCCTGTCATACTAACTATTCTCAGATAACAAGTTTAGGGTGTATGGTTGCTATCGCGTCCAGGGTATAATTTATGAATTATGTGTGCGAATCAACCACAGCAATGAAGAATTAAAATCTATCACGACTGTCACAAGTATATTGACTCTTCAATTTATTACTGTAGAGTACTCCCAACATTTTATAACTGTAATTTTGATAGAATTATATTCTTGAAAATTCAGTTATTTAAAACAGATATAAGTGATAATAATTATTCATTATTGAGAGAGGAACTGAAAATAATTGTTAACAAATTAGTATAATCAATAATATTATAAAAAACACAGCATTATAGAAAAAAAACGATATTAAAGTTTTAAATTCTCAAGTAGTGCCAGATTAACATTTTTAAGGCCTATAGGCAGAGAGGTTAAGAGGACGAAAATCCCAAAATTTCACTGTGCCAAATGTACCAAAATTTCTAGTGAATTACGGGTAATAGATTATTAAATTTATTTACCTATTATTGCGAAAAACAATTGAATTTCAAGATTTAACAGTATCAGGTGTACTTGTTCACATTAAATTGTTATAGCGAGGTCATATGCATTTTGGAAAATTTCATTACCGTTAAGTAAATTGAAGAATTTTCTTTAAAAAAATGCATAGTAACTTGTCTGTAGTTTCATAAGTATTGAAATCCAGGCATATAGGTTAAACTTAATTTTTAAATTTCAGAATTTCCTCTGCACAAATTACAATTTTGGTGGGGCCTTGATTGGTGGGGTGCCTATAGGCTGCAGCCTACTTCAGCTTATTGGTAAATCCGGCACTATTCTTGAGTTAACCTTTCGAAAACCTGAAATTATTTCTTTCTAGAGACTGTTAAAATTTTACCCAAATCTATTAAGAGAATAATTACATAGACCTATATATAGAAATAAGTAGCAGGTAGTTATAGTAAGATAAGAATCCAAATAAAACAACTTGTTTTCGGGAAATTTACTCAAAATTTTTTTGGCAAAGGAAGTGAATTTATTACGATTTTTAGGGCTACGTCGGCCATTTGTTTTATGCCTACCTTAAGTTTGTGCTAGTGAGAGCGGCTATTTGAGTTATGGGGAACGACCTCTTAGAACAGAAGTATCGAACATTTTTCTAAAGCGCCAGTTATAAATTTTAGAGTCAGCGGGCCAAACACCAAATTAAAAACTGAAATACATACCGAATTTAGAAAAATTTTAATTTAGTTTAAATCAATTTTCAGATAAAGGTAATAAAAGGGTAGAATATGTTGAGCTTGAGGAACCTAATACCTGTGGTCTCTTATTTTTGATAAGCTCATATTTGCTCTTATTTATTTTCATAACAGAAAATATCTGCTCGCATATAAAAAACTACCAAAAACACACAGGATACGTTCTGCATGTTTTTTGTATTTGGATAGAGTTATTCAAACTCTTGAAATACCGTGTATGAAATATTGTTACAAGAATTTACCAAATATATAATGAAAATAGATATTAAGATAGTGTCAAGTTGTCTTAATGCTGCTGAATATTCTTTAAGCTGCTAAGGGGTTCAATAAAATATATAGGTTAGTGCCTACATGATCCATTTTTTCTCATGTTGGGGTAGGTCGACCAGTTCATTGACCATTGACTTAGGGACCAGGTGACTTCGATGTGCTTAGTGATATATAAGTGCCTTGGTTGTGACTCTCGGTATCTCTCATGTTTCTTACGTTCCATTAGTTACATGCAAATGAATAAAAGTTAGTGTTTTCTAGTCAGTCCCAGAATAATTAACTTAAAATAGGTATTAGTTGTTTTTATTTATTTATTTATTTTTTATTTATATATTTTTTATTTTATTTATAATTATAATAAACTATTCCTAGGTATCTATTCATTCAAAATTAATTTAATTAGGTGTTGATACGCTCAACCTTGTTTCGGCAACATTCACTCAATTAAATTTATCAATAAAAACTGAAATATTTTCGGTTCGCTCATACATTCTCATTACTTCATATCATTTCATATAACTTCATCATACTTCATTTCACTTCACTTCATACTATTTCATATAACTTCAGCATACCATACTTCAATATACCTTAATACAATTCACCTCATATTATTTTATCATAATTCAATTCATATTATTCCATCTTACTTCATTTCATATTATTTCATCTTACTTCATTTCACATAATTCTCCCGGGGTTCAACTAGGAGGAAATGCCCCTACAAATCTTATTGTGATGATCATTCACATTAGAAGCAGTTCTTCCTTCGTATTTATAAACATATTTCATAAATAATTCAAATAACTATCGCGATTTAATATACTCACTTCACTTCATACTATTTCATATAACTTCATCATAACATACTTCAATATACTTTACTTCAATTCACCTCATATTATTTCATCTTACTTCATTTCACATAATTCTCCCGGGGTTCAACTAGGAGGAAATGCCCCTACAAATCTTATTGTGATGATCGGTCACATTAGAGGCAGTTCTTCCTTCGTATTTATGAACATATTTTATAAATAATTCAAATAACTATCGCGATTTAATATACCATTATTTTTAAGTACCTTTTCGACAAATTTTTCTTTGTCTTACTCACTATGATGCAGAACCAGTTTCATTTAAGTTTATATGATTTACACAAACAATATATATTATTACCGAAACAAAGTTAGTATGGAAAATTAGGAGTTAAATTAATTAAATAATACATTTCAAAGTATTAGCAAAGAATGAAGAATTTTTTGTTTATTCTTCATATTGGCGTTGATATCCATTCGACGCTTGGCAGTGAACGCCAGAAGCTTCAGCGTTAACTTCAAAGATTGTAGTGTATTGTAAGAGTAGGAACATTTTTAGATACCTAGACATAACAAAAAAAAAGTAATTAACATTTACTTGTGGATTCATAATTCCTTCCAGAAGTCCTATAAAATTTAATTAAATCATATTAATTTCACAAAATATAAAAATATTAATTGTGGACCAATAAACCCATTTATTGAAAAACAACATTAAAATATTACCTTTTGAATTTCAATATAATTTTGAATACCAAGTACGAGAGAATAGGTAGGTTTGCTAGTCCCATCCCCGATCATCAACCCTGGTTACTGTCAGTGTTTGGGTTAAATTCCGTCAGTCAAAAACAGCTGGCTAGTTCCGTTTCATTTTCTTCAGGACCAAAACAGCATGCAGTCTTCCCTTACATTTCTTTATTATTTCATATAGGTTGGCTAGGTCTATATGTAGAAACGTAATGAGTTCGAAAATAATGAAAAAAAAGTTGCGTAAATTTCGGGAAAATACGCTTGTTAGCTCGAATTATATTCGGCTGAATTTTGTTAATGAATTCATAGGCAAATATTCTATCTTGATATAATATGAAAGGAAATATTGGCTATAATTTAATGAATGTAGTAAATTAAACCACAAAAAATTTTTTTGGAAAAGTGAAATGAGACACATATTAATACAATACTAATATCTTGTAGATACTTGAAACTGGAAATAAAATAAAATTTATCCTGAAAAAAAAATTCGAAAGAAAAATACGCAGAGGAGAAAAATAATTCAAATATAATAATATGTGTGATATTATAAGGGGTGGCTCCACGGTTCGTTGTAAGGTATTATTTTACTTGAGGTATGAGGTATGTAGCAATATGATTTTATTCAAACTGGATTACACGCTATAATATCTGACAAAAAAAAATAGCACCTACTATTTATGAATAAAAAATTTATGTTGGCTTCCCCTTTTATGAGGAATTTTAACATAATGAAATTCTAAGAGAAAAATCGAAAAATCGAGCACACAGCTCAGAAAAAATAGTAGTGAAACCGTCATGGAAATTGTCATTTGTCCATGCAATATTTCGAAAACCTGACTTTATCTTATGTGACCACAGCCAAATTAAGGGCAAGACACACGACTGCCCAGAAAACAATCTCAGATAAAGTTTATCGTCGAACATAGAGCTTAGAAAAAAATGAAATCTCCATAAGTTTATGTTTTGCAGTTTAACAAAAAAATTTAAATTATGGAATGTTATTATCAAAATACAACTGAAGTTATAGGTAATTTGTTCTGAAAAAATAAAAAATATTCAATTCAATTTAATATGACCATATAAAAACCATCTGTAAAAATAATCTGAAAAAGGGAAAAAAATTTTACATGTATGTTAAGATTAATTATGAAGAATTAATCTCCCAGGATCACAGCTTAGGCGCCTCCACCATCTTGTCACGTTGTCTTAATGCTGCTGAATAATCTTTAAGCTGCTAAGGGCGTTCAATAAAATATATAGGTTCGTTAATACCGTATTTTAATTAATTAATTATTTAAGTGTGTTCAGCAATATAAAAAGGAGAGTTCACAATTATAGTCACAGTTGTATGCTACATACCATCATTACATTTTTATATTCCATACCTTACAACTGAGCCGGGGCAAATATCAATTTGTCTACATCGTTGTTACTGTGAGTTTTCAACAACGATGGAAATTTGGAAAAAACTAAAGCTTGAAGAGCTAAACTGAAAGCCGAAAACTGAAAACTGATTTGATTTTGAATTTGTCGCGATATTTATCTGTTTCGCGTACGTGACTATTTGATCAAAGAAAATGCTGACTTACTTCCAGAGCGGAAGTGAGCCAGACGCCAAAGTTGAATTTACTTCGCGAATTATTCCATTCGATTTAATAGAATAATTTAAATTAAAATAATTTGCTAGCTTATTAGATATATATTTGACCATAGTATACTTCAAATGTATGCTCTGGCTAGTTCAAAAAATTGGAAAATTCTCGTTACAATTTATATATATATATATATATATATATATATATATATATATATATATATATATATATATATATATATATATATATATATATATATATATATATCTATTATTACCTTGATTCATCTCCATACAGACAAGAAACAGTAAAAAAATTTACTTAAATCTCTATTAAAAATTACTAAAAACTTTGATTCAAAGATTACAAAACTCTTATAAGATTGGAATGAAGAAAACTTTTTCAAAAAAACAAGATTTTGAGCTCGTTGTCTATCAGTATACTGATCTGGTTTTTGTTGTCTTCCTCTGTCTTCTTCCGTTCCTGTAGGCTGATGTTCCAGCACCTAGGATCTTTCGGAACACCAAGGGCCTTGTACTCCTAGTGTCTTTGGGTAGTTTATATTCCTGGAGTCTTTCTGTAAGCTCCGGAGGTCTTTTTGTGAGCTCCTGGGGTCTTTAAGTGGGACTCCTAGGGTCTTTTTGTAAGCTCCTGGGGTCTGTAATTAGTTCCTGGGGTCTTGTATTTCCTAGCGCAAACGATATTTGAAAAAAATTTACGGTATTTAGCGAAAACTGAAAACTGTCGCCTTTACAATATTATTACGTCGTATCAGCTTAATTATCAAATCGAAAAGAAAGCATGTTTAGCATCAGTCGGATTCGACGAATTTTTATCCCCTCTACAATTTGAACTGACACTAGTAATCGAATCTTCTTTACTGGATAAACTCAGATGAAATTTGGTTTAGCCAGTGGACGGTATTTCATAACGTTATAATATACTAATGTGTACTTCCATAAATGTATCCTTTGTAATACTGTCACATCGGAGAACTATTAATTCTATTCGCAAATGGTACCTGTGCAGCTTCAAAAGTGAATGGATTGTTGAAAAGATAGAATTTCATTTCTTCATCTTGCGGAAATCTTTAAAACGACGGTTAAATTCCGTGGATAGATACAGCAAAAGTTAAGAACATTCATCCAATTTTTTCTGGTTCACTGTAGCAAATGATCTCAAATGAGGAAAATGTACGAGTGTTTGGATTTTTAACTTATTATTCCATAATTCTAGGTTCATTTAAAACGCCTGAATATGCGAATACATTCAAGTGACGGTTAAATATTTTCCCTGTAACTTTGTAACTTTGTATTCAGGTCATTCACGTGTTTAGTCATATCTACCAAAAATGCACAATCAACTCACCAGTCATTATCATAATCAATTGGCTTGCCTTTTTCTGACATGAAAGCCCGAATAGGGCATGCAAGGACAATAAATTTATTCAAAAA
Source organism: Cynegetis impunctata (assembly GCA_030704885.1). Taxonomy (NCBI): domain Eukaryota; kingdom Metazoa; phylum Arthropoda; class Insecta; order Coleoptera; family Coccinellidae; genus Cynegetis; species Cynegetis impunctata. Next base: position 290,438 of record JARQZK010000007.1, on the reverse strand, counting down.
TGTCCCTCTACTGAGCCAACGAACTTCCGTGAAATAAGGTACAACGGAATAATTTTCATTAAAATCTTGTGAAAATTTCCTGAACTGTCTGTGATTTTGTTTTTTGCTCCTTATGAAGTTAATTATTTTCATGACGGGCTGCATGACGTTGTCCATTTTTCAATGTTTGGATGCAATTGATTCCTGGTAAATGAGACAGTGAGTTTCTACAAAACCATATAATATTTCTTTGTACTTTAATTTAGTCACAACACCCGAATTTTTGCCAATCATGGCAGTAGCACCATCCTATCCCTATCCTTAGAACATCTAGATCAGAGAATACACTTGCATGAACAAGTGCATTGAGGATTAGTAAGACCGGAGAATTTATGAAAAATATAAGGCGAAATAGGATTCAGATGATGAATATTGGCACAGCATTTGCGTTAGGAGTATGCTATCAGTGATTTATGTCGTGGGGAAATATTTTAGAAAAACTCGAAGCCTCAGAATTCTTATAAGCACACATGACTACTCAACTATTATCTCCTTTAATAATAACTAACCAATATATACATAAATTATTCTGCTCCCGAACTTGTTCAGTCTACCTGAAAATACCTCTAAATGAAAGACTCGCTAGCTTTTCTAAGAAGACCTCTTTTTCTCTTATTCTAGTTCATGAATATAATGACTTGATTTACTTGTAATAATATTCAGTAGCTTGATGAGTCATACATATGAAATTCGTCTACATAACAGATTTCTCTGAACCTCTGTGTGATTTATTTATAAAGTACTTGTATGAGCGACACTTTCGGAAACTTATCTGCAAAATTAAATTAATCATTGGTACTGGAAAACAATGAGCTTTAAGTTGATATCTTCAAACGTTTCGTATTTCAAGCATAGTTTAAAATATCTCGACGGAGATTCTGGTTCCGTATTCCAACCCTGTTGCATCAAATATTACGGAAGCGATCGCGCTGCATCTGACAAGTACATACCTACAACACGATCATCCACTTGAAGTCACTAATAAATTACGAGCTATTTCATAAAGCTAAAGAAGTTTTTTAAATATCGATTTGATCACCCGTGGCACTGCTTTTACGAAAAGTTTCAAATAATAAGAAAACGTTATCGACAAAAAGGCATTTCTCCAGATGACTGATTTTACGCGGATGTGATCAAAAGTGAATTCGAAAGTAAAGAGTGGTTTGAGAGAATGGTTTTTAAATTCATTTAAGAACTCGTGGGACACGGTTTTCAGGCTTTTTGTGATATATATATATATATATATATATATATATATTTATATATATATATATATATATATATATATATATATATATATATATATATATATATATATATATATATATATATATATATATATATATATGTATATATTTTCCTGGAATGTTTTGACATCTCTAGCAGACTTCATCAGCCAAAATGAGCTGAAATCCAGTATCTAGGGTGTTTCTTGATCCAGAAGAAACTGGGTAAATTCAGTCAAAATTTTGCCAACTTCAAACTTACGGAAAGAGAGTGACGGGGCGGTGCATAAGCGAATTGTTTTAAAATTGGCGACAGAAGATATGGAAATTAATACATATCTGAAATTCTGCCTTCTAGGGCTTTTGTGAGGGTGTATAGAGCAAAGAATCTGCACACGTCTACTGCTTGTCCTGATTGAATTGGAGGTTTGCAATTCGGTTGAGTTGATATATGAAAAGAGCCCATTGGAGGTTTTGATTCATATGCAAAATCCAAGATTAATGTATATATATATATATATATATATATATATATATATATATATATATATATATATATATATATATATATATATGGTTTGTCATTTTGTGAAAGTCTTGTTTGTTCAGTGTGAGATGACACATTCAAACGAATTATTATAACGGTTTCACTAGTATAAATTTTCAATTTATATTTGACACGTATGCTCTTAGTATTCAAATTTGTTCTAATTTGATAAATTTTGTCACTATTCATATTTTTAGAATCCTGATGATGAAGCCCGGTTAATTTCAATAGATAATTTAAACTATATTTAGTTAACTTAAAATCAAATCATGAAAAATATATTAGTTGACCATGGTCCATTTAATATACTACATAACGTGAATAAGGAAAACTTTGGTGGAAGGCACTCTGGGTTGTTATTCAGATAGTAGCACGGTCACGATTTGTATTGGGAACAATTAGGAATTTTTTAATTCACTTTGAGTCAAATAAGCACTGATGAGATCTTATAAGATCGAAACAGCTGTATGCAGATTTTGAGTCGTGGTGACTTGACGATTTCTATAATTCACTGTTGGATTGTGAGTGTAGAATTCTCATCGCGGAATGCATATTCTTGGAAAGTTGTTCGATAATTTTTAAAATTATTTAAGAATTTTCCTTGTTCAGTTTATTTAGTTAATTTAATTATCCAGTAACCTATGAGTAGGTAATCATTAATTATAATTTACTGACTTCTTCTGTGTACCCAGTAGGTGCGTACTGGATGGAACCATTGAAAAAAAAAATAAACAAAAAAAAATAGATTTGTACCTATACAGCACATTAACGCGTTAAAACAATCAGCCATCATTATATCCGACACCAGATAAATAGCAACCACGTTCACTCTGTCTACACCCCAAATCCCCCTTATATTAATCACTCGCGAAATGACAAACCCACTAACGTCAACTGAACGGGATGAAAGCCTTCTTCGTATATAAGCAAACAAAATTTATCTTTGAGAGGGGTGGTTTGTCGAAGGCGGTTATGGCTGAGATGAGGGAGTGGATGTTAATCTGATAATCGAGCCAGCATGAAAGGTAAGACAAAATATTCAATCATTTATAAAGAGTTGAAACTGTAATATTCTATAATTGAAAATGAAATTATCGATATGTATTCAATAACTGACGAGAATAAGCCTGAAGTATGATAAATATATATATATATATATATATATATATATATATATATATATATATATATATATATATATATATATATATATATATATATATATATATATATATATATATATATATATATATAATCTCTTGATAATTATTAGCAATAACAGGCTTGTTTAATCTCAAAAAACTCTATTTTATTAAAAAGTTGACGTTTCGCCACGACATTAGTGACTTTATCGAAAGTTTTGATAAAGCCACTAATGTCTTGGCAAAATGTCAACTTTTTAATAAAATCGAGTTTTTTGAGATTCAACAAGCCTGTTATTGCTAATAATTATCAAGAGATTAGAAATAGTTCACAGGCAACAACAATTCGAATAAATATAAATATATATATATATATATATATATATATATATATATATATATATATATATATATATTTATTCGTATTGTTTTTGTCTTTTTTATTTTTCTTATATATATATATATATATATATATATATATATATATATATATATATATATATATATATATATATATATATATATATATATAAGAACAATAATCCTTGAATAACAGATTATTAATTTTTTCCTAATTGTACCGATTCGACACAATTCAACAGTAACTCAACACCATCCAAATATTTATCACATTCAGCAAACCATCGCTCAAATAATTCAACTTCAATATATATATATATTATATAATATTTCACTATATGAGGGCCTAATGACTTAGTTTGGAGTGACTAACGGATTTACTCTTTACTCTTTTCCAAGCTTTCGCAATTTTATTTTATTGCTCCTTCAGGGAATCTAAAAACCACATTTTTACTTAATTAACATAATCATCTCTCATACCGTGATTTGAGGTTTAACATCAGTAAAATACATCAGCACAATAATCATATCATACTTAATTTAAATTTCTAAAATAATAATTGAATCTCGCATGTCTACATTGGGGTGAACTAACTGTTTGACTTTTCTTCTATTTCACTTCATATAAGTTGTCGGATTTCTTCTTCTTAATATATTTGTTCCTTATCGTGTTATCTCCTGTCCGGTATCTAGTATATAGCTATATATATATATATATATATATATATATATATATATATATATATATATATATATATATATAGATATATATATATATATAATATATATATATATATATATATATATATATATATATATATATATATATATATATATATATATATATATATATATATATATTACTCAACTTTTTTGTGTCACTCTTCCTGTTTAAAGTGTTTCCACATTTTCTGATTTGAATCATTTTATGCATTAGTCTTTTGTGGTAGTTGTATTCTGTTTTTAATATCTTAAAATCTTCAAAATTCATTCTATGGTCCAATTCTCTGGTGTGTGTTACTAAGGAACATCTATCTCTACCATTTTTTATGTCAGATTTATGTAATGCCAGTCTGCTTTTTATCCATTGTGATGTTTGCCCAATATATACTCCATCACAGTCCTGGCAATTTATTTGATACACTACGTCTTTTCTTAACGGATTTGGAATTGGGTCTTCAAGTTTATTATATCAGTTGTTTACCGTTTTTTGATTATATGTAGTTAGTTTAACATTTTCTACCTTGAATATATTTTTGATTTTTTGAGTTAAGTTCCTTATGTAAGAAAGAGATACATATAATGTTTTATTCATTACTTTCTCTGTTGCAATAAAATAAAATTGTGAAAGCTTGGAAAAGAGTAAAGAGTAAATCCGTTAATCACTCCAAACTGAGACTAGAGACTCTTAAGTAACAAAATATATATATATATATATATATATATATATATATATATATATATATATATATATATATATATATATATATATATATATATATATATATATATATATATATATATATATATATATATATATATATATATATATATATATATGTTATATTGTTACTTACAATATTAATTTAATGAAACGATTGATGTAATTTTAATATGATTTAATATCTGATAATCTGGTTATGTTTCAATACACAAAAATATTACAGGTATTCGTCTTACCACTGTCAATAGACTCTCCGCATTGCTACTAACCTAGATCCTTTAATAACATATTTTAAACTTTATAACATGCTCTTTCCTCTAGATATAACATAAACTTTAAAAATCATTAACAAAAACATTTTAATTTCTTAATCTAAAAAAGAAACATTACTAAACATAATCTTTGAAACGCGCTGGACGATTAACAATACGCCTAGATCGAGTTCTAATAACATCACTCTCAATATTATTTATCTCATTAATATTAGGATTATCAGTCTCATAAACATTACGATTATAATTATCCTTTAATTCTGCAACTCAACCCCCTTCTAAATTTAACAAATATAGGATCCCGGTTTTGTTTTGTCTATACCTACAATTACACCTGAATCGTCAATATTTAAAGCTGTCAAATTTCGAACTGATTTGTTATAATAAAACTTTTGTTTATTCTGGTTTGTTTTCAACCTCTCCCTTTTCTGTTCAATCACGTATTTGGGATTCAACAATTCAACCTTAACAGGAACTAACCCTTTAATTTTTCTGCTGAATAATAATTCTGCTGGAGAAAGCTATTCCGTATCCAACGGTGTGTTTCTATATTCCAATAGTGTTAAAGCAGTATCTTTATTGTCGAGAATCACTTTTTTTTTTAATTTTTTAATTGTCTGGATATGGCGTTCAATAAATTCATTACTTTGTGAATAGGTTTGTGAATTAGTCTTGTGAACTATTTCCCAATCATCTACAAACGATGAAAACTGAGAACTACTAAATTGAGGCCCATTATCGGAATAAATTACATCTGGTTTTGCGTGTGTAGCAAAAATATTTTTTAATTCCTTAATTACTGTTTGAGAAGTAGTAGGGTTTCAACTTACACAATTCCGGATATTTAGAAAAATAATCAACAAGCAGTAAATAATCTTTGCCCTTCAATTCAAACAAATCTACTGCTACCACTTCCCAAGGACGATTTGGCAATATTTTGTCGATTATAGTTTTTTTGACTTGGCTATTTTGAAATTGCAAGCAAATACTGCAGTTTTTTACTCTGTCCGTTATATCTTTATTAATAAATGGCCAAAAACTAGCTCTTGTGCCCTGCCTATAGTTTTGTCAGTACCTAAATGATTATAATGAAGTTTATTCAAAATATCGTCCCTTAATACCTTTAGTACAATTATGCGATTTGCTCTATACATAACTCCGTCTAATTCAGTAATTGCATCTCCGAATTGCCAATATTGTTTTACACTCTCACCCAGACATTTTTTATGAACAGGCCAACCATTTTTAACTAACTTACAAAGCTCCTGTTATTCTTTATCTTTAGCCTTTTTTCTCGAATCTGATTGAACTTTCTAGGTGTAACATTTATTGCACTAACCAGTTGAACCTGAGATTCGATTTCAGCCTCATCAATAAATAAACCTTCAACATCATAACTGGATCTGGATAGAGCATCAGCAAATTATAATTGTTTCCCTGGCTTAAACTGAACCTCAAAAGTCGTAATTTTGTAAGCTCAAAATCATACGTTGCAAACGAAAAGGTATTTTATCGAATGTTTTCCTAAAAATGGTCTCTAAGGGTTGATGGTCTGATTCAATCATGAATGTTTACCGTACAAGTACTGATGATACCTCTTACATCCAAATAATATAGCTAGTGTTTCCTTCTCTATTTGACTGCCATTAAAGTTGCGGTTAAAGATTTAGACGCGTATGCAATTGGTCCACCGTTTTGTAAAATCGCCGCCCCCATTCCACACTAAGTGTAATAGGTTGATTAATATTATAATATTGTAAAACCGGACTTTGCATCAAAATCTTTTTCAAATTATCAAACTCCTGTTCATGAACTGATTGCCAATCAAAAATAACATCTTTTCTTATCAAGTGTCTTAAATTATACGAAATTTTTGAAAGATTTGGAATAAATTTCGACACATCTGAAAATTGTCTCAATTTATCTTTATTTTCGGGTTACTGAAGTTGCTTAATGGCTTCAATTTTATATGTATCAGGTCTGATTCCTTCTTTACTGAAAATGTGTCCAACATATTTAATTTCCGAACAATAAAACTTGCATTTATTTTTGTTAAATTTAACTCCCATGTCTCTAGCCCTTTTTAAAACTTCGCTTAAGATTTTGTTATGTTCACTTACTGATTTTGCAAATATTATTAAATCATCAATGTAAATTTTCACACCCTGTATGTTACCAAATATGTTCACGAATTCGAAGCTTCTTCAGAAAGATTAATTTGATAAAAACCTTTATTCGCATCTAAAACAGAAAAAATTTCCGATCCTGCCATTTCATAAGTTAAATCCTCAGAAATAGGTAAACAATAATACTCTCTCACTGAAACTTCATTCAAATATTTCGGATCTAAACAAACTCGAATCTGATTACTCTCTTTCTTTCTCACAATTACTATTGGGTGTACATCTACTTTAGCAATTATTTTATATCCACACATGCTAGTTAATTCCGCTTTTAAGGGCTCAATCAACTGAAAGTTAACTTTCCTGCAAGGTGTAATTACAATATGATAACCCTCCTTCAATTTAAAATTACAAGGTGGCATTTTAATGTTTCCCAGTCCTTCGAAAGTATCTATATATGCATTTATTATCGAGAAATCATCACTTAATAAAGTGTTTACCACTTGAACGCCCTTTTTATATACCCTAAATGCAAATATAAATTTTAACCCTTACGGATATCCAGCATACAATTTGTGTGAATGGTATGTTGCGTCAGCAATGCATGCTCTGTCTGATCCGCGGGTAGGCTACGTTTTTCGTTACGGCGAGTAAGGGACAAATACCGCTTAGGGTATGAGAATTTTCTTAGTTTTTAACTAAAATCAAGGGTACTTTCACGAGCTTCAGGAACATGCGTTTCCACCCATCCTTCAAGGGAGAATGTTAGAAACCTCGAGACGCATGCCGCTTACGATGGAAACACCTGACATACTTATTCGTTCTTCAACGAGCTATTCAGTGGTATCCCTTGTCCATTGGCCGAGTGGGCAATAATATCGAACCTTCATAACCACCACATGATTCCTAAGACGGACCACTACGATATGAGAACGTCGCTTCGCCATTTCTATCGATATGATCTATTTTCAATTTTATTTCCCGATTTGATCCCTGAGAATAATGAGAATCTGATAGTTGCTACGGGCGATGTAACACGATGCAGAAGCACGCAGATATGGTGGAGACCGACGATTGGGAAGTGTCATCAGAATTCAATGATTGGCGGTCCCACTTGACCTAGAAGAAGACACCTATCGATTCCAATGGATGGCACTGAGATGTGTTCGTCTTACGAATTATAAATGTTCCATATCATTGCACACTAAGTCGATGGACATGCCACTGCTGAAGAGCTCCTTGAAGAGTGAATCAGTCTGTCTATCGAGATTTCTAACACTCTCCCTTTAAGGATGATTATCGTCGAAGCTTATGAAAACAGCTGGGATATTGGTTTACTTAATCTTCAATTTCTGAAATGGATTTCCCAGTGTATTATTATTTTTTCAATCATACAGCCCGAGCGACTTTGGCCAGTTATAACAAATATATATATATATATATATATATATATATATATATATATATATATATATATATATATATATATATAATATATATATATATATATATATTGCCTGTGAACTATTTCTAATCTCTTGATAATTATTAGCAATAACAGGCTTGTTGAATCTCAAAAAACTCGATTTTATTAAAAAGTTGACGTTTTGCCACGACATTAGTGGCTTTATCAAAACTTTTGATATACCTATATATATTATATATATATATATATATATATATATATATATATATATATATATATATATATATATAATAGATGTATTTTTACATCTTTCCCCTTTCTTACTTCTATATATCTATCTATCTATGTATCTTTCTCTCCGCAAGGGCTTCTCCAGTGTAGGGATAATAGACCAGGGTAAAAGCCTTTAAAAATGATAAAAAGTGAAAAAAAATAATAGTAGGATGAAACCCATTGGAAAAGAGGGAGAATATAATGAAAATAAAAGAAAAAATAAATTACGGGCGATCTGAGGTCGGGAAGTGGAAGGGGTGAGTTTTTAAGGGTAAAAAACGGTATATCCCGATTTTCGGTCAAACTACGAGTCCTATGGAAAAAAGACAAATGGCAAAGTTGTAGGTAATAAAAATATCTACACCTCTTGTATTCACACTTTTTTCACATAACCTCAAAATTTATGTGAAAAGTTCAAAGAACCAAGTTTTTGGTTTTTTATTTTTATCTTTTACAAACAATTTTTTTTTCACGAAATTTAGTGAGAACTTACCTTTTTATATCCGAAATACACTGTAATTTATTCGGTCTAAAAATTTTCTTTTTTCACCTTATTTTGACTTAATATCGGAAAAGAACCCTAATTTTCAATCGAAAATTCTCCCGCCAAAACATAATTTTTATCAAAAAGTTAGTGTGGTTTCTGTTCGTTGAAATCTCTACTTTCTGATGGTGTAAAAAAAATACATTACTATAGTGAATGAAGTTAATATTTAATAATAATACATCTACAATATTTTGAGAAAGTTGTAGAATTTTCTTTAAATCATATGCGTAGATCCCTATTCAGTGCTATTTTAAGATAACTTAAGTATCTGAGTGACCTACGGAAAATTTTAGCCCATAAAAAGGTATTTCATAGAGAATTGGTGAAAGGGCTAGGAGGGTCTTACTACATACCTGTTATTTCGTAGCTGCTGTAAAATTTACTATAGTATTGTATTTTTTTTACACCATCAGAAAGTAGAGATTTCAACGAACAGAAAGCACACCAACTATTTGAAAAAAACTGATATTTTGACGGGAGAATTTCCGATTGAATATTAGGGTGCTTTTTCGATATTAAGTCAAAATAAGGAGAAAAATTGATTATTTCAAATCAAATAAATTACAGTGTATTTGGGACATAAAAAGTTTTCACCAAATTTCGTGAGAAAGAAATTTGTTTGTATAAGATAAAAATAAAAAAACCAAAAACTTGGTTCTTTGAATTTTTCACATAAATTTTGAGGTTATGTGAAAAAAGTGTAAATACAAAAGTTGTAGATTTCTTTATTATCTACAACTTTGCCATTTGATGTTTTTTCATAGGGCTTGTATTTTTGTTGGAAATCGAGAATAACCGTTTTTTACCCTTAAAATTTCACCCCCTTTTCCTTCCCGACATCAGATCGCCCGTAATTTATTTTTTCTTTTATTTTTAATTTATTCTTCTTTTCCAATAGGTTTCATCCTACTAATATTTTTTTTTTGGTTTCAAAAATTATCGACCCTGGTCTATAAGGGCAACGCAATAGATTCACTACTTGAAGTAATACGCTAAAGTTGACATTGAATTATAATCCTATGTTTGGTATCACATATGGCTGGTGGATATATTCACAATATAAGCTCTGCTAAGGTGAACTTTGTTTTTGCATTCAGTTGATATTTTAGCTTCATTCATGAACCTTTTCTCTTTATATTATTTTCAATTACTTAAATGTTATAAATCGCTACTGAGTGAATATGATTTCATTATCATCTAACGAAATGAATAAATTTGATTTTGATTTTTTTTTTGATATCTTTATAGCGTTTTTAAGCGTGCCTTTGACTTTTGTGTAATCTCCCGAGATCTTTCCGGAATGAACCCAAGAGTTCCATCAGTCGGTTTTTATTTCGTTGTTTATTATTTCTATAAATTCTTACCAAAAAGTATCCCGACGTTATCCCCTGAGTTTTATCTTCCGTAAAATGGAATTAGGCACTCCAAAGGAGGGAGAGATTAAGGTCAAAAGTAATTACATTGCCCTGAGTAATTTGATATTGTTATATTATGGGACGGGATTCAGTTATCCTCTCACAGGACTTGATATTAGATATGTAGAATCTGTGTATTCTGGATGAGATTTTATTAATTAAGCCATATCGCGCACAATATTTTATATATCAAATTAATCATTTGCTCATTTCCAGAACAATTTATAATTTATGAGAAAATGAACCTTGTTTGTCATTATATGAAATACCTATATATTTTTTTTTTGACATAGTAATATTTAATGGAAACTGTAGTGAATACATATCTTTCCTTTCATTCGGCCGTTTTAGTTGAAAACTTAAATTAACTAAATATCCAACATTTAAAATAACAACAGCAAAATACATGAAAAATTATATATACATATATAGATATATCGCGATATTGTGTATGGTTCAGACGAAATACACTCATATATATATAAATATATATATATATATATATATATATATATATATATATATATATATATATATATATATATATATATATATATATATATATATATATATATATATATATATATATATATATATATATATATGTCTCAGATAAAACTATCCACCTGAATACCGTTATATATGAAAAATTTCCGAAAAGAGGTAGATTTTCAATATTAGGACATTGATGTACATTAATAATAATTGTTTCTAACTTTATGAAGAAATAAAAAAACTAACTCTTCACAGGTTGAAATAAAAATCTTTTGAGTAAACGCGTTTCGTCATAACATTGACTTCACCTCGTACTAAACTATGGTATTACAAAACAATTTATTTATACGAAAATTGAATATAACAGAGGGGTTCCTAGAGAAACTAAATAACAATAAGCAATTCATTCAGAGCTATTAGTATGTATATTGAACAGATTAAGGAGAGGAGAATGGTTTACTTCAATCTGGTCGTTAACTAATTCCGGAATTTTTATATTTATTGATGTATAGGGATTCCCAACAGTTGGTTTTATGGAGACTATTTTCAAATTGTAATATATTATAATTGTGATTAAAGGTATGGTTTTCTAGAATATTAATATGGCACGCATAATTAGAGTCAGTTTTCTGCTTAATATAGCTACGTTGGTGTTCGTGTAGTCGAGTTTTGAGATTTCTAATTGTACGTCCTATATAGAATTTTTCACAATAGTTACAGTCGAGTTTATAAACACCAGTACGTTCATCTCTATGAATTTTTGATTTGTTGTTTTTAATCAATTTTCCAATGCTATTATTGGTTTTATATGAAATTTTGAAACTTTTTTCTGAAAAAACAATTTTAGGTTTTCGGAAGGTTTGCCCAAGTATGTTAAACTGTTAAATACTCTACTTTTCTCGGATATAAGTGGGTAAATTTCTGAAATTGCAATTTTGTATTTTTTCCTCTGAATGAGACTGTCAATCATATTAGGTGAATAACCACTATTTACTGCCATTTGTTTAATTATATGCAATTCTTTTATGTGAAAAAGGGTGTAGTGATGTGTTATGAATTGTAATATCTGTATGAGATGGTTTATGAAAAATTGAAAATTCGTGTTTGTTGCTTTTTCTGGTAATAGTTAAATCTAAGTAATTAATAGAATTATTCATTTCAGTTTCTAGAGAAAATTTAAAACGAGGGTGTATGGAATTAATATAAGTAATGAAATTATCCAATTGTCTACTCAATAGATTTTTATTTCAACCTGAAAAGTTAGTGTTTTTATTTCTTTATAAAGTTATGAATATGAACTTCCACCAAGTAGATGCCAATTTCATTCAATAAATGTTTTGTAGTTGCCACCCTTTTTTTACGAATTAAGAATCGAAAAAATTTTCATACTATGTTTCACATGCGTTATAATGCTATTTGTAGTTTTGAGGTTGATGCGAAGGGTGGAAACTAGAAAAAAGTAATAATGCGAATCGGAATTCCCCCACACTTTGAAAATCGACCTATTTTTGGAATTCCAGCAAATCTTCATATTAAATGAAATATTTATTTTTATTATGAAGGGTTCTTGTCCGTCAAGAAGTATACTAAAGCACATTCAGAATAGTGTTGGGCATGTTTTACCTATTATGGCGAAGAAATATGCAAATTGATATCGTTTCATTATGAATATTCCATATGCTATACATACTGGAAAGAATTATTTTAACGCGCCATTTATAAATCATTCACGAAAATCATTGATTTTCGCTATCGCTAACAAATAAGCAATATATCACTAATTCCCCATTGCAGATGCGAAATTTTGCCATTCAATTCTCATGATGAACTATCATATCCATATTTTTACTGTTTCTAACTCTGATAAAAATTTTCACACATCAGTTCCCAACGGCTGGAAAATAGCCAAACAGTTTTGGAAAAGGGCTTTACGCAGTTGTTTTTCTATTCGTCTGAAATTGCTACATAATGTTCATGTGTTAAATAACCTAAAACCATGTTTTATGATTGAGTAGTGTAGGAACTTTTTTTCATGAAGTTTTCAACTTTTAGATATATCATTTGTATGTATATAGAATAGAAAATTTATAACATTATGTGAGCGTTTGAATTTATGATTGGTCACCTCTATTCTAAAATGTTGTCATTTAAAAATTCGACGATTTTCAACAAGAGTGACATCTTTCAAACTGATTCATTTTGGTTTTGGAAATGACTGATATACTGAATAGTATTACTTAATGTTAAACAGACTTTAATTTCTCACTTGCAATACTTGAATTGTCAATACAGATATTTTTATTATTTCAATTTCATTCATAATTATATGTTAAACAAACACGTAGATCAAACTTCTGAATTAAATTAAATCTTAATAGAGCAAATCGAAATGTAATAAACTATCTAGAGAAATGAAAATTCCAAAGTAATTCTATTTTATTCAAAAAAAAACGAGTCGTGAAGTTCATTGCGTACTGAAGAAGAATTTTGTGATAGCAAACCGTAAAATAAATAAGAACATAATTCAATTTATACAAAAAAAATTGCGTACTCGTAGCGAAGCAGGTCGAGATGCGATTTGAACAAAAGAGACTCAGCGAAGTGCAGCGCGGTTGAAGAAAAGGTTTCAAACCCACAAATGAACGTACCTATTTCAACATGAACGCAAAGTACCTACCAAATTTCAAGCCTCTCACTCAATTTGCAGAAGCTGAGGAGTTGCGCAAATATTCAACAAACCGAAAAAACAAGAAATATCTAAGTAAAAATGGCGGCGGTTGGAAAACTTTACTCAAATTTTGTTAGTTTCGTTCTACCTCGAAACAACCCTTCATACAGAATTTCAGCTCATTTATCTTGATGCGAGTCGCCGTATATACCTAATTTGGATATTTTTGCTTCCTCAGCTGTTAGTATATGTGCTGTAATGTCTAGCACATAGTCGATGGTATACTGTGCCAGTATAGGACTAAGGGTAAGAACAGAACAAGTAAGTTGCGGTAGAGGTGTAGGTCGCGGTGGATGCCACTAGTTAAATCGGGGCCGATGTCGAGCACACATAGCAATGCTCAGTCGAGCCAGTGTTGCCAATTTAGCGACCTTGTCGCTAGATCTAGCGACATTTCGTTTCCTACAGCCACTTGAATTACTTGTCTAGCGACAAAAAAAAATCTAGACACTATTCTAACGACTTCTAGACTCTAAATGAAAAAATAACTAATTATTTTAACTATCTTCATAAAATATGGCAAGGTTATCATGTTGTGTGTGGGTTTTGTCCCACAATACGGGAGTGATCTGCATATTGCTATGAGATATTCCTCCATATTTAGCACAAATTCTTGAAAAATAAACTTAATACCCAAAGGAGATAAAAGCTGGCAACTGGAGTACCGTAGCGCACGAAATGTCAGACGCCACACGTCTTTTATGCGAACTGCTATTGAGGGTGATGACAACACTGCCTTGAACGCACCAATCACAGCGAAGCATCCTTGTAGACCACGCGGTAAGCATCCATGTAAAACAAACTGATTTGATTTTCAAAAGCATCGATGTAAACCTCCTAGATGGCATCGCGCTTAACCTCCACCGCGACTTACTTGCTCCCATTCAACTCAATGTGTTTGTTTCATATAGATGTCGACATCGACCGCGATCGTCACTTACACCTCCACCGCGACTTACTTGTTATGTTCGTACCCTTAGGGGCAACCCCATAACACAACCGATCAGCTGATGATAGTAATTATCCTTGTAAGGGCAGATGCTGTTGTGTAGTACAAAACTGACCATTTCCAAGAAATCTCCTCTCTTCAAGTGTCAACTGTGGTTTGATACTGTTCCAATTTTGATTCAATGAGGTCAAAACCTTTTCCGTCACTACCTCTATACTGTTTAGGGGACAAAACCAAAAAACTAGAATAATCTCAAATATAATATAGATAATCCCATGTTGGCAATGCCAAATTCAAGTTCATCGTCATATATATATTCAACAAAGTACGTCAGTAATTTATTTAGAATCATTGAAAATTTTAAGTACATAAATTAAGAACGAGAAACAACATAATCTCCAAATTAAGCGGCACGAGTTGGGGTGCCTCAGCTAAAAGGCTCAGTTGTTCTTCTCTGAGCCTTTTGTTCTCCACAGACGAGTCTAGCTAAATAGCCCACATTCAAAATTGGTAGATGTTCAACTCAACAACACCCTACGAACAATTAGCGGCACTATTAAACCCACACCTACATACTGGTTACCGGCTCTGTGCAATATACCTCCAGCCCACCTACGACGCTCAGACGCTCTGTGCAGAGAATATAGAAAGATTCTCAGCAACCCACAGCTTCAAATCCATGAAGATATTGATCAACTTGGGCACAGGCTTCGTTCCAGAAAATCTCCAATCCAAACAGCTGCAGTTCTTACCACAAACAACTTTAAACTAGAAGAAGAATGGACACAATTCTGGCAAAATAGTGTGTCCCCTGATATTTATGACAATCTTCATATAAACGAATCAGTTCCTGGATCCTAACTTCCTAGAAAAACATCGTGCTATCTAAACCGCATCCATACCGAAACTGGCATATGTTTAGATTCTTTATACAAATGGGGAAAAACCCAAAGCAACACTTGCGATTGTGGCCAACGACAAACCATCCATCACCTAGCCTATGACTGTATAAACCGGCAAAGTCACTGCTCGACCAGAGATTTCTTGGAGGCCACTCCATCGGCTGTCACCTGGATCGAAAACTTAGACATTAAGATCTAAAATTGTTATTCTTTTGTTTGACATAATTAAGTAGATTAAGATACATGTGTTGCCATACGATAAATTAATTAATTAATTAAGTACATATCACATTAATTACATAAGTTTTTATTACTATACTATTCTCTGTAATATAGTCAAAGAAAGAATTTATATTTCTAATTTTAAACTTCTTCGACCGCTTTCAAATCTTCGCTCAGCTTATAGTTGGTCAGTAGTTTCAAAATATTTTCGAAATTCCCAATATTGTACCTACCAGCTGCTTAATATTTTATCATATTTTAACTTCAAATACATTATTGTATTAGATGGGCGCTAACCATGGATATATGGTCGAAACAGCAGTAACATATTTCATAATATTATTTGTTTAATAGTAAATTTGTTTATATTAATTCCGTTTGATCAACTATCGGGTAGTTAAGAATTTGAAGGATTTCTTGTAGTTGCAATACTTGATACATTCTTTCATATTTTAGTAGAGTAAGCAGTATGCCTGACTACAAATATTGATTGAAAGTTTCCTCCTCCGCCGCCATCTCATATGCTTGAAGTGTATTTTACGGCGTACACTTCCTATATTTCTGATCCCGTATTAAATTTAATATCATCTCTGAACGCGGCAGAGGGATTAACCTTCGCTTTCTCCGTTTACGACTTCTGCATTCCTGTGCCGTCTCGACTCCCCTTTTTTACAGGTAGAGAAATACGTAGAGCATTACCTCCATTGTTCATACGCTCGCTGGAGGTTTGAAATCCGGGACAAAGTGGAAGATTTGTGCGTTGTACATCCCTTGAATGATGGGGTGGTTCTCTCTTTTCGGTCGCCGTACGTGATTTGAATCGGAATTTGACTTGGACAATATTTGGTAAAAACCAGTGATAGAGAGAAATATTTATTAGTCCACCACATTGATTGTGAAATTTCCAATTTTGATTCACAATACTTTTCAGTTATAGTGCATAAATGAATTTTACTGCTGCGTATTCTCAAATCGTGTTATTTTTGTCAAAAATCATAATATCTACGATAACATTCTAGAACGCCATTCTCCTAACGCGAAATACTAAAAGACACCCGTATAAACATGTTTATTTCATCAATAATGCTTTGCTACTTAATAACAAATATATTTTTCAACACTGCCATAATAAAAATCTTATTATTTATGACCAAAATCATAATTTTCAATTAAGCATTGCAGAATGTCATTCGGCTTATTTCCTGGTAAGTAAATTCGAGAGTACATGACTTCTATTACTTTCACAAATATTGCGTTCTTGATGAATAACAACAGCAAAATGCCCTTGTTGAATATTAACGATAAACAATCCGTTTTCATTTATATAAAGTCGTATATAGAAAAAGGCTACACTCCTCAAAGGCTTTACTAATGGTCGGTTGGAATCGTTTGCCTGCTACTAGAGTAGAGCTGTCATTTAACGATCTGTTATTTCTTAACACGTTGACCCCGGCGTGGCATCACACGTATGCCGCGCTCTTTTGGTTACTGTGCCGGCGCGGCATCAATGTACTGCCACACAACAAAATGTCATTTAGACGGCGTGTATCTCGTTAAGGCGCGTTTTCCTCCACTTTCGCCAGTCGCCGACGACTGCGACTGAGTAGCGTCGACCAATTCGTCAAGACATCTCCAACGCATTTTAAATCATCCTGTTTTCCTAGCCGCTACTCAGTCGCGACTACCAGCGTCCGACTACCAGCGTCCGCTCGTTCAGTCGCGAGTAGCTGCTCATATTCGGAAGGGGTGCCGCGATAATTCGTCGACGAAAGTTAGTTTGCGTAGTTATATTGATGCCGGGAAATTCGGAAAAACTCTTTAAATTTTGTTTCGTTATCTGTCAGGTGGTTCTCGATTAATATTGCCTGAAATCCTTCCAATCGTCTATTTCGAAACATTGTTAATTTTTCGCTTCTCTGTTTTTCAGATTCTAACGTTAACATGAGAAGCAGATTTTCCTCCTGCACTTGATAATTTAATAACATTGCAATTAATGATTTTTTTGAAATATTAATTTTTCTTGTGCTGAACAGACCAGAACGAGGGACAAATACTGATTGACGCAGGCTAGCGAGTCGCAGTCGTCGGCGACTGGCGAAGGTGGAGGAAAACGCGTCTGAATGAATAGGTCGCAGCTACTACCAGTCGCGGCTACTCAGTCGCAGTCGTTGGCGACTGGCGAAAGTGGAGGAAAACGCGCCTTTAGAAACCATGGCACAATGCTGAGTGAACGAAGTGTTTAAAGGCGCCGTCTAAGTGATCGGCTCACAAGCGCCGGACCGAGATATAGGATTTAGGAAAAAATCTACGGGGTATAAAAAAAATTAAACAACTAAAATTTATTCATTTAGATAGAAACGGAAATGAAAATTAGAAATCAACTCTAATGTTTTGTTAAGTAAATCAAACGAATATAAAAATCTAAAACTAACTTATTCTAACTTGATTACGTTATGAAAAAACATGTAAAACAATAATTTTTTCACATCCAGGGCAGTGCCACTTTGTGCGTGAACTTTTATTGGTAGCAATAATTATTCATTGCTTTTTCGTTATTTCAGCGTAGCACACAACGCAACGCTTTTTCTTATGAGGAAGTTCTGAAGAGTGGTCTCGTTTAGCATTGGTGTTATTTTCATTGTGCTCTGTGTCACTTCTTTATACAATAGAAATGAGTTCACTAGTGCACAACTAAAAACTAGCTCATTTTGCATTATTCTCATTAGATAGAAGATCATTCCATAACTTTTTCAGATACTTTTGTTTTTTTTTCGTTATCACCCATTATATTAGTAAATAGAAACAATTTGTACGATCGTGAAGTAACAAGTGAACTCCCTATGTCTAGATCTTATTACTTCACAGCGATACAAGTCTTTCCCGCCAACCGGTGGATGCAACGACATCTAGATACCACGCGACAGTCCGCGGTATCACGTTGATGTCATGCCTGCTCTATGGCCAAAGTAACTCCTTGTGACGGGGTGGCACTAATTTGATGCCACAAATTGAATATATAAGCTAAAATAACTAGTACGCTCAACTCATAAGCTACGATATAATTTCTCTGATGGAATAACTATAGTGAGGGGACTTTCTAGATTTCTGCAACGTTATTCTATATTTACGAGGCGTTACGTGATATTCACACGGATGGGGACGTTTCATAGATCAATCATCAATAAACAACCATTGTTAGAATCTGTTAATAATTTATTAGTCAATTTACAGTCCTGTAATAATAGGCGATGTATTGCTTATATCTATTTTTCAATTCACTATGAATATTGAAGGAATTTTTCAGAAAAAATTCATTTCAATAAAATTTAATAAAATTAATGATAATTTTCGCTTGCATAAATCATAAGCTGCTCTTACCTCATCCAACAGAGTGAAAATATTCCACATAAACAGCTTTTTTCCTTCCAACTAATTCATTTTATAATTGGAAATTCACGTTTTCAACAAACAATTAAATTACTATAAATCTAACTATATAATACTATATTCAGCTACTATTCACTATTCATATTATTTGTATAACTGTATATATATAATATATATATATATATATATATATATATATATATATATATATATATATATATATATATATTATATATATATATATATATATATATATATATATATATATATATATATATATATATATATATATATATTGATATGGTTTCTTTATTTGCAATATTAATATAGACATATATGGTATAATATGAAAAAGAATCGATCAAAGAAAGGAAAACTTCAATAAACTTGAGCATTTATTAGAAAATGATAGATGGTTATAAATAAACATGTATACCTAATCGATGATATAAGATTTGAACATACAAAAAGAAATAAGTATGAAAGTTGTTAATTAATGTAATGATGTTATTGAAATTTCAACTAATGTGAATTTAAATATGTAAAATTGGTTTACAAAGAAGATTAATGTAAATGTATTAATTATAGATATTCAAAATCAACTTTTAAAATCAATAATATATTAGAAATTCTTATAGAATGTCAAAAATATAAAATGTCAGTAATCGTTGGAGAGAGATATCAAGTATTTCAATAGAAATTCATTAAATATCAAATATATAAGAAAATACAAGTAATAGAACTTTTAAAAAGATTAATTAGAATGGATTATTTCAAGATAACAGACTTAATTTATGTAGAATACATATAATTCTGGAAAACCTATACATATATCGTAGAAACGACTAAATTTGAATATCAGATAATTATTTAATTTCAAGACATTGAAGATAGATAATCATATAATCATAGAAGAATTTAATTAATTGTTTCAAATAGAAAATTTTTTAGAATATATCCTATTGTGCTGCATTTATAATGAGAATTTCAAGTTAGAATATGAAATTATATACATAGAAATATCAAATTTTGCAAGAATAAATAATAACTTAATTAATGGATCGAATATTGAAATTTTTAGTACAAAATTATCAGAATATTATGTAGTTGAGATTAGCTAAATTATTTAAGTCCAGAAATATGTTTTATTCCAAATTTATTAAGAATTTAAGCAAATGTCATTAAAGTTTTAAAAATAAACAAGTTGAATCAAATGAGTATGAAAAATTTTAAATTATTAGAAAGAAACTGTTATTATTGAAAAAATCAATTTTCCAAATTATTGTATATTTAATTAAATAGAATTATATAAAAATATTTAAATTACCTGTTATTATAATATTTAAAATATTATTGAATTCCTTAGAAGGAAGTCAAATTGTTCTAGAAAATACAAATCAGGTAATGTGATTTCTTTGAAAATAACAGAAGTTATAAATAGATGTGCATCACATTTCCAGTTCAGATACTAAATTGTCTCCCACGAAGAATCATTGTTAGTTGATATCTCATTCAGTTGTTTTAATTCCTCCATATTTTAAAGGAGAAAAATATTAAGTATCATAGAAGCTGAAAGTTATAAAATTGTAATAAATCATCGATATAATTGATATATGGAAGTAAATAATACCTGTTTGTGAAGAAAATGTTGATTTAAGTGGCAAATTTGTGAAAATTTGTTGTGTTTTCATAAATACAACAGAAAATTTAGTAGGTTAAAAAGGAAAATCAGAGTCCAGAGAGTTGCAGAACGAGGAAAATAGGCAGAGTAAAGAAGAAGAAAAATTTATTGGACCCATATCGAAGATAGAATAACCATAAGTGAAATCAACAATCGTGAGTTTTATGAAAATTTATATTGGCCAATTTGACTTTAAAAAATATTTGCAAATATAATAATAAAAGGGAAATAAATATTTAAAGGTACCATAATAATAATATTTGTTATTGTTATTGTTATTATTAGAATTGAATTAATTTTGTATGTCGATAAATAGTGTTAATAAATTTTGTTAAAATTTCAAATATTTGAATTTATTGAAGTTTTCAATTAGAAAAGTCAAAGTTTCATAAAATAAATAGAGTCAATTTTTGAAAAAGAGAACTTTCCCTGACAATTAAATTAAAAGAGTCAGATCAAATCAAAATTAAATTGAAAATAAATAATTATAATCAAAAATAAATACCGATATAATAGAAAATCATATTAATATATATATATATATATATATATATATATATATATATATATATATATATTTATATATATTCCTTTATGGACATCTACCTGCCACATAGAACAAGGAAAAATCCAAATGCAGCAAACGGTATCCCATCCCTTTGTCAGCACCAACACGTGAAGGGTAAACTCTAAATTCCGGAAATACCGCCAATTCCAGATAATCTTCTTCCAGGTGTTCAAACGGTTCTACCGTAACGATATCCTCATACACTTTATTCAACCGTTATTTTTATTAATCGCCGTTTAACTGTTATATTAAAAAAAAAAGATTTTGAGTCAACACAAACTCAATGTGCGTACCAAATTTCTACCATCTAACTCAATCTGTGGAGTTCGGCAATTTTTCAAAAACCACAACAAAAAAATCTACGTTAAAATGGCGGCAGATGGAAAAATTTAAACAAATTTTGATAGTTTTGTTTTGCAACGAAAACAACCCCAGGTACCTACCAAATTTCATCTCATTTGAATCGATGGGAGCCGCTGGACATGCCAATATCTACCGGAAATAAAATATATATACATACATATGTATATATATATATATATATATATATATATATATATATATATATATATATATATATATATACAGACATCAGGGGCGACTAGTCAAAGGAGGCTAAGGAGGCTAAGCCTCCTCAATAATATTCCGTGTATCACTAATATATTATATTGAATAGTCAGCATTCAGCATATTCATATTAATCAAAATCATATTATTTTATGCACCTACCTTCCTTTCAACCTACATTATATAATATAATTCATTAATTACGATAGAAGGTATTTACATTTACTGCATTTCATTCATTTCAAGATTTGTGGCAACGCTGCGGAGGCATGGAAAGGTATATTCTTAACGTTCATTATGCCTGTCACAGAAAAGCAAACAACGGTGCAAATACTCCGAATGAATACTTCATTGCAATAGAAAAGCAAAACACATGTAAATGGCAACACCGATCGAGACCCAGTCTCATACAATGTCGACCAATCACAACTATAGAATTTCGCGTGACATCGAGTGAATTCGTTGGAAATTAATTCAATCGTAGTGTGATCGTAATTACTAATGGCCGTAAACAGCAGCGTGTTTACTTATATTGCTCGCTTATTGTTTTAAAATGAGTTTGGTTACTGAAGTTAATTTCAAAAATTTCAATGTTGACTTAGTGGAATATTTGTTATCCCATAACTTTTGTGCACTAAGTTATGAGGATAAAGTTTTGATAAAAACATTGCGACCTACTCCTGAATTAAACAATTTGGTGCAGCCTAACAGATAACAAAACCGCGGTTTTAATACAAGGAATTATGAGAGACATCATTGCCTAACCGGATCACAGGTAAAAAATAAATTATTTTGTTGGCAGTGTTTACTTTTTACTAGTGAAAATGTCTCTGTTTGGGGCCGCTTAGGATTTGAGGATTTAATTCTATACCTAGTTGAAAGTGAGGAATTTTTCACCGATAAAGTAACTTTAAATACAGCACGCGGATTAATATCTTACTTACAAGATAAGGAATTTATATATTTTTTAAACATCTTTAAATTAATTTTTGAACAAACAGAAATAGTTTTTCATATCTTACAGCACAAGTTTTCAGATGTAATTTACTCACGAAATCGGCTCAAGTTTCTTTTGGAAAAAATTTTAGAATTTCGTGCAGAAGTTTATTTTAAAGAACTATTTTCTGTATTTCAAACTACTGATGATACGACTCAATTTAGCCCAAAACAAAAGAAATTCAGTTACGCAGATGTGGAACTTCACTATAAGCAAATATTTTATGAAATTTTGGATACTATTAGGGGTCAAATAGAAATAAGGTTCTCTGATTTGAAAGAACTGCATTTCTTCGACTTACTCAATAAAAACTTGTTAACCGGATTTTTGGCTAATTTTCCAGAAAACCTTTTGGAAAATTTATGTCAAAAATACACTTTTTTTGATAAGGTGGCCATAAAAAGTGAACTGTGTGTTTATAATGACAATGAAATTTTGGGGCAAAATGAAAATCATGTGAGGAGTATTAAATACCTTTTGATAATGATTTGAATCAAGATTTACCCCAAGTTTATAAACTCTTATGTCTAATTGTTTCTATCCGGGTGACATCGGCTTCCGTAGAGCGCTCGTTTTCCACTCTTAAGAGAATTAAAACTTATTTACGAAATTCAATGAGCCAGGATCGTTTGAAAAATATTAGTTTGTTGTCTTTTGAAAAGGAATTGGTGAAACTTTTGGGGAAAAACAAAAAATTTTATGAGGATATTATAGATCATTTTGCTAACGTTAAAGATCGCAGAATCCCGCTAATCTTCAAAAATATATAATAACTTTTTGTTTGCTCTCACCAGCTGTTAACAAATTCGTTAAGTAGGTAGGTACCTATTTTGTGAGAGAAAAAAAAATTTGATGAATAGATGAATTGATTAATTGGCTGAGAAGAGTTTTTGTGAATATTGTAAATAGGAGTTGTAGGTCTCAAGGTAGACACAAACAAATTAATAGCTTAGGGTGCTTGTTTTACTTTGATTTTCTTTAAATTATAAGGCGGTTGACCTTGAAATCCCAAAAATTTTCGATTATGGTGTATTTTTTAACACCTCTTGTAGCCTCCTCAAACCAAAACCTCACGAGCCGCCATTGACATACATATATATATATATATATATATATATATATATATATATATATATATATATATATATATATATATATATATATACATATGACATCAGACATGAAAGTTTTTTCGAAATTCGTGGCCTAGAAGATCTAAAACGGATAGAAAATCTATTCTCGCACCTGACTACACTGCAATAGTATGTATTTTATGTTAAAATACGACTTATCACAATGACAGATGGAACAGTTACATCAAAATCATACTTTTGGACATCGCTTTCTGTTACGGTAAATAGTACTCCCACCCGTTCATATAAAACTGCATTTCTTGGAATTCTTCCAGATCACGCCTTCTCTGCCATCTGTTGTTTCGTAAATCTTTGAACATTGTCTGCTCTCACGGTTGGAAGCAACATATAAGCCATAGAAATATATTCTTATACAAAATAAAGTTGAACATCTAGATAATGGATGCTGTCCCAGAGTATTTTTCGCATCCACAAGGCATTCGAGTGTGTTAGTCACATAGTCTTGTCAAAAATAAAGAGTTATGTGCTTATAACTGCATAAAGTATTTCCTCAAGGACATAAGACATTAGTTGAAGTGATAAAGTATGGGAATAGAGAACATTTCAAAGGACAGAAAACTCAAACCTGTCGACGGTAAACATTGGTGTACCCCAGGAAGCGATACTAGGCCCAGCACAACTATATGTTTACATTTATAAAAAATAACTTAAACATAAAAATCGAATGATATGCACGTATCAATACCATGAACAAAACTAACTTGCTGGTTCCTGAAATGCTTCTGGAAGTTAGCAGAATAAGCCCCTCTCACTTGGGACCTCTCGTCTTCAATCATCTTCCGAGTGATTTGAAGTAAATGACTATTGAAATCATTTAAAAAAACTAAAAACATTTTCGAATGAAAAATCTATTCATACATTGGATGAATTTCTGTCATGTTTGTGAATCAATAATTTATATTTTTTCGTCTTGTTATCTATTATGTCCATTATGATTTAAGATACGGTGACTGTGAACGTTTTTTAAAAATTTGATCCAAATAATATGTTTATATATTATGTTCTCACATAAGTATAAGTTTTTTGTATGCATAAGTTGACTTGACATTTTCCATAATACTAGTCATGTGGAATGAAGGAAATAGTTATTTAATAAACTAGTGTATTAATGACAGCGATTGACGGTTGAGATATTTTAATATTAATAGTTCGAGACCATTAATCGCTACATTAATAAACGAGTTTATTACAAGATATTTCCGTCGACCTCATCATGAATTGGGTATAAATTTTTGATTGAAATAAATTTTTATTTTGCATAACAGATACATCTGACACAATATAAATTTCTATGTTCATTTCGATATATTTATATTTATTTTTCACTTGTATATAATATGTTTATTTCACCTTGGATACGGTTGCTATAAACACACTCATTATGCCCTAGGCCATTATGCCCGCATTTGCGGGCATAATGGATTCGAAACGCCCGCTTACTGTACTAGGAGAAATGAAGCAAATTTTATTGATTAAATACTTCATAATCCTTATCGTATACGACTCTGGATTTCTCCGGCAATGAATTATTCGCAGCTTTGGCTGCATTTTCTATGATATTCTTGGGTAAATTCATTTTCATTTCCATTATTTCTATAAGACTACACAAAGAAAGCAGCAATGACATTCACTGAATATGATGACAAATATATTCACAAACTTCAAAATATCAACCAATGACAACATGCCTACTATGAGAAGGAAAATGGATAGGAGCAATGAAACGATTTCAAAATCGCTTTTTCATCATAATATAATAATTTTTTCGTGAAAAATAAAATCTTGTATGCACCGCGTGCGTTACTAGATCCTTATGCCCATCGGGCAACATTCATCCCTCGGGCCAGAGGCCCTCGGGCCGAATGTTTCCCTCAGGGCATAATGATCTATATAACGCACTTGGTACATAAATAACTATTATGCTCCCGATGGAACAATTTGGAAATTCATAGATGGAATATTAGACATGTGACATTCTGAATAGTTCACATTACCCACCTACAATAACCGATAAGGAATATGTGGAACTGGTGGAAGCTGAAGTGTTAATTACTTTCGAACGATTATTGCATAAAAACTATTTCGTGCTGAATACTTCTGTGTTTGGTTGCCCATGACAATCATACATTAGAATGGGAGAAATTGTACATTAAAATGGGTCATTAATGATCAATTTCGTGTACGTTAAAGTAAGCTTCTATTTAGAGGTCGACGGAAATAAATATTTCTGTCCTCCTATTGGAATTGGTTACATGACATGAAATAATACAGTATTTGTGTTTGGGATAAACATAAACATATTGATTTTTTTTTTCTTTACCGTTGATCTGAAATGCCTTGAAAAAGGATACATGCCGTCACAAAGTGTGAATATGTGTGAATTTCAAACGGAATGCTTTATTATTTCTTATTCCTGTGTCCTGTGTTGACAAATTCAATGTTGTGGGAATTCGGGCGTGATGGAGTGCTAACTCTCACCTTTCAAAAGAAAACATCGCCGTTGAGTTTGCTAGAAAAAACCTGTAATTTTACTCACGAGTGATAAAACGCATTTCTCATTCAGTGAATACCTCGTTAAGTGAATGTTTTCGTTTTTTTTCGTTTGCCTGCAAGCGTAATGTTAGCGGGAGAGGGGACTACGCTAACGTTCCTCGAACCTGCACCACCGCAGCTCACAAAGCACTCATTTAATATTGACCGATTGAATGGAAAATTGCTCTAGAAAATGCTTATCAAGTTCAAGCGAATTTGTGATGGGCTTGATGGGGTTGTTGATCAAATTTTACAGAGCGTAATTTACCGGAAGGTGAATGAAGGCAATCTTTTCCTATGAAACTGTAAAATGGCTATCGTTAAAATAAGTTATCACTGAAAAAATTCACTATGAAGAATTTTCTCCATGTTTGATACTGGAATCTCACTGAATTACAATCATTTTATGTCATTGTTTTTTATCAGGTTGAGACCAATAGTTCTCAAATCATGGAATCAGGTGTTAATTCTTTCAGATGAGATAGTTTCTTCTACAAGTTTTGAACTCGCTAGGACTCAATACAATATTAACCAATTTAATAGAAAAATAGCTGAAGGAAATAGTTATGAAGTTCATAGGAATTTGTGAAGAACTTGATGTTGATTAAATTTTTCATAATAGAATTAAGGTGAATTGTATGTAACAAAATATGTAATTAAATATATAAATAGATTATTTCAATTTTCAACAATACTATAGTATTTCTAAAATACAAAATTCTGTTTTTCGATGATATATCGAAAAGAATAATAAATTTTTTAATGAGTTGGTAATTTCAGTTTCTGCATTGCCTGTTATGGTATAATCAATGCAAATTCTGCAAATACACAATATATGAAATATCTATCCCAGACGCTGGAAGAAGTATCAGCGGCCTAGTATGGCAAGTAAGTATTTCCCGAATTCGGCAGGGAAGAATTACGTAGTTGTTTTCGTTGTACAGGCTGTCCCATTTTCGATGTCCTTACGAGGTAACTCGCCTATTTTTGAATATAGAGATTTGCGGTTTTCGTGAACGTTGGCTCCTTTTTTGTGAATCTCACGATACCGTAAACAAAATTTTCATAGCTTGCTTCGTTTTTGAGATGAAGGGCGAAGTTTAAAATATTGCATTTTGGTCCTCCTCCTGTATCACAGCTGATGTCTGTTAACTTATACGAGAGATAAAAACTGTCTTTTATTCACTTTTTCACGCAGAATCCAGTGACGTAGTCTAATTTTCGAAATGAGCTGTCATTGTTTAGATATAACCCAATGTTATAATTTTTTAAATGGAACACTCTGTATATTTTTCCATATTCAAAACACAAATGTTTTGCGCTTTTCAAAAATATATTATACTTATATAAAATTTCAAGTATTAGCCTTGTATTTAGATAATTTTCTTTTTTTATGGCAAGTCAAGACAAATATCACTTTGATAGATCGTTCGGCGCAATAAACAAAAATATCACTTCCATTTATACAGTTTAGGATGAAAAGTATTCATTAAAAAATAATATTTAATATAAGTTACTAAACAGAGACGCATTTAATAATTATTATATTAAAAATAGAAACTTATATGTAACACTGCTACAAAACAAAGTTCTATTACTCTTCTGTTGAAAATGTTTTGTAAATATTGTTCAAATTACTGCCCATTCTGTTGAGGACACATCTTCTGAGGATAGCGCCAATCGACCACAGTTAAAACAAAAGTCTGATACCTTAGTATTCGAAAACTTCTCTCGTGGCATTCATCAGAGCATCTCGATTTTCGAGCCACGTGTGGTTTATTTTATATTTTATATAGCCCCATATGAAGAAATCTTGACCTTGATTGCCAGTTAATGGTACCATTATTACCAATCCACTGGTTTCGGAATCTTTAATTAGGATAAACCTTTTCTATATTGAACCAACGGAATTTCGTCAAGTATATCAGAAAGAAAATCATCCAAAATTTCCAAATATCTCTGGTGATTGAAGTTACCTTCAAAAATGCGGTAGGCTAATCTTCCTCCAAAAATGAAACAAGATACATTAAAGCATTCAATAGAATAGGCAGTAATTTGAACAATATTTACAAAACATTTTCAACAGAAAAATAATAGAACTTAATTTGTAGCAGTGTTATATATAAATTTCTATTTTTTTAAAAATATTTATTAGATGCATCTCTGTTTAGTAACTTATATTAAATAATTTTTTTTAATGAATACTTTTCATTCTAACCTATATAAATGGAAGTGATATTTTTGTTTATTGAGCCGAACGATCTATCAAAGTGATATTTGTCTTGACTTGCCATAAAAAAAATTATCTAAATGCAAGGCTTATACTTAGAATTTTATATAAGTATTATATATTTTTGAAAAGCGCAAAACATGGGTATTTTGAATATGGAAAAATATACAGAGTGTTCCATTTATAAAATTATAACATTGGGTTATATCTAAACAACGACAGCTCATTTCGAAAATCTGACTACGCCACTGGATTCTACGTAAAAAATGTATAAAAGACAGTTTTTATTTCTCCTATAAGTTAAAAGACAGCTGTGATACAGGAAGGGGACCAAAATGCAATATTTTAAACTTCGCGCTGTATCTCAAAAACGAAGCAAGCTATGAAAATTTTGTTTACGGTATCGTGAGATTCACAAAAAAGTAGCCAACGTGTAGCCAACGTTCGCGAAAATCGCAAATCTCTATCTTTAGAAATAAGCGAGTTACGCCGTAAGGACATGGAAAATGGGACAGCCTGTACATGGTAGGCAAATTTCGATGTGTGTATAGGATAACTAGTTAAGTATAGTAGATACAAAACATAGAGGTCGCATAATTTCTTTTTTCGAAATAAATTCACTGGCGAAAACAAAAATTTGCTTTTTGTTTTTCGAGTTACAAACAAAAGTTTGATTTGTATACATATGTGAATATGCCGGTTGTTTGTAAAGTAACGAGATAATGACTTTTACCTTCTTGCAGCTTTTTTCACTATAACCCTAAGGCGTCGAGAAAAAAGGGCAATTTCGAGTTATGGCCTGAAGTTGTATTTTTTCAAATGTTAATCATAGTTGGCTAAACTTTGATTGGAATTGATTTTTTCTCCTGTCTAACCATGCATCATATTTTGGGTTGCTTTTGATACTTGAGTCTTCAATAGCGAAAAAAAATAGTTTACTAGATTACTTTGATTAAGTTTTTTTATATTTATTCCAAGAAGGCAAGTGTCATCTATGACGGTTTGTTCAATTAACTCACTTAATCGTAAAAGTGTGAATGTAGTACGAAAACTAGGAGAAATATGATATGTTAGAAAGCTTCATGTGAAGTAATAACAATTTTAATATTGCATCTGGGATATATTTCAATCTCTATCCAGAAAAAAATAATAAATAATAAATGAAAACTTTATTTCTGACCCCAAAACAGTTTACAAAACAAACTGGCACCAGGGCCTACACAAAGTTAATCCATATCACAAACAAAACAAACAAAAAAATAACACTTCCCTCAAGGCTTGATTAGTGAGTCTGGACTATTCATTTACGTGCAATTTGAGATTACGGCACAATATTTATATTTTGTTCACATTTACCAGATGCTCAGGATAAAAGTTACATGTGCATATGCTTCTGTATATTGGCGAATTTTGAGCTTTATTTGTTCTAGCATAGAAGATTCTCAGAAGACCTCTTTTTCTGGTTTCATAGTTATGAAACTACTCATTTTGTTCTAACGCAATATTTGATTTCAATAATTTTCTTTTAATGCTATAAATCAGTTTAACGTTCTCAAATACTCTGTAATTGCAATTTTCATCAGCTTCGTTCCTTTATATACCTCTACTATTGGTGTTAGGTAGTTCATTTGAAATATAATTTTGATAGATCTATTTTGAACTCTTTGTAGACTTTGCAGAACATAACATGCTGTGCCCCATATAGGAATCAAATATGTGAAATGCGGTTTAATAAAGCTATTATAAAGCAATTTTCTAGTAGAACTGTTTATTTGTTCGGAGCATCTTTTAATTGCACCAACCCTTGGTGATATTTTATTCATTATATTCCTTACATGATTATTCCACGTCAAATTTTCTGCTATAGTAAGACCCACATATGTGTATTCAACTACTCTTTCCAGTATAATTCCATTTAATTTTGAAGATATATCACAGTTTTTCTTTGTCTTTTGTTTAAAAGTAATATAAATATCGTTTTCTCGGTATTAATAGTGAATTCATTAAAGCACAGCCAGTGAAAATATTTTTCCAATTCACAATTTATTGCATACTCTGATTCTTTGAGGTCAAGAGTAGAAAATACGAGCACAGTAACATAAAATATTCTAAGTTCATCTCCAAGAATTTCAAACTATGTACATATAGTAGATATAATAGTGGACCCAAACCTGAGCCTTGTGGTACTCTCATATTAACATTCTGCATATCACTTGTAGAGTCATTTTTTCTAGTTTTCTTAACATTATATTTGAATTGAAGGTATCAGAAGCCTTCCGTAGATCAATGAATATCAATATAACATACTTGTTTTTTTTTTGATTGATTGGGCCGATACAAATACAAGCATTCCGATCTCCTATTGAATAGCCAAATCGATCATACTTCAAGCCCCCTTCTCAATCTTTTCAAAATCACCGAACTACCTGACTAGCAGTTCAGAATTGGTTTTTCCTATTCTTCTAATTATTTGTAACCATCCTTGTATTTACCCTCTCTACACAATTTGTCATCTCTTTATTTCTTGTTTTCGATATAACGGAGAAACATAGTCAGTTTGCCTTTAGCATCTGAAGAAGGTGAAGTTTCACCGAAACGTGCGTCATGCGTTATTTCATTTAATAAATGTGTAAATTGTTATTATTAACCATTGTTTTAATATAGTTTTTTTTTATCAATTTCTTTCGATATGTATTCAAGAAGGTCGATTGTCGTTCCCTTGGTACTTACTACTGTGTCGTTGAGAACCATATTGCTGACCATCAAATCTGAAATGCTGCTTTACAAAATCTACCATTCTTCTTTTGATAATCTTCTCTACTAATTTTGAGAAGGTGTTAAGCACAGATATAGGTCTGTAATTGTTCAAATCGGATTTGCATCCCTTCTTGTGAATTGGAACTATGATCGCAATTTTTAATGCTTCGGGGAAGTGTCCAGTTTCCAAAATTGTATTTGTGAGATCTACTAATTTATCTCCTATTGAACTTAACAAGTTGAGTATTTCCTTTTTGGTAATTCGATCAGTACCTGGGGAAGTTTTAGTCCCACATTTGCATAATGAATGATTATTGAATTAATTTGCTATTTGTTTATGGTGCTAATGTTATTCGCTTCATTCTTTTGAAATCTGCTTCCGTATTTTCATTCGGTATTTTTTCCAACTAGTATAGAGCTTGTCTCGAGTTTTTGGTATGTCTAGGTATTCACCAGTTATCCAGTTATTATTTGCTTTTGCTCTAATTGAATATTACGTGGAGCATTGATCTTTGGTATTTTTAAATATATACACCAGTTTTTCAAAGCTATCAACATTGTTCTGGTGCATTTCAATTTCAACTCTTCGCACCCATCGTTCTATATTCAATTTATTTTTTGTAATTGTTTTCTTTCCTCGAGGTTCCACCGTTTTACCAATTTTAATTAACTTTATTCTATGATCACTAACTATATGTTCATATCGTAGTAGGGGATCCCAAATAATGGCGGTTACGCCCCCTGGCGGCCATCTTAGAAACCTGAAAATAATTTCCAGGATTTTCTGTTGGCTACTTTGGTAATAACATTTTTTACGTCTCTACGACGAATAGTTTCTGAGATACAGTGGGGTAACTCTCCAAATCAATCTCCCGGTACATGAGACAGTTACTTATATTTAAAAAAAAATCTCATTATGCACATCTTGAGGTTAGTTCAATCGATTAGAGGGGGAGGGGTAGAAAAGAAAGGTATTGAGGAGGGAGGTATGCATAATATGTGTAAAAATACATAGATATATGTGAAAATATAACTTATAAAAATAAAAATTTTACTTTTTTTGGACTTAATTTATTTTGGGTCAAAAATACCGTTGACCAATGACATTTGAAGGAAATCTACTGCTCTTTCAAGTAGTCATAAACCATATGGTTTAAGAGATAGGTATGGGAAGAAAACCTGTAATGGCTTGAAAAAAGTCGCGGTTTTTTCGCCCTACCGTCAAAAATTCTGGGTCCTCGTGTTCGAAAACTCAGAATAGATACCCTCTATCATCCCCAAATAATTCCTCTAAATTTCGTCAACTTCGGAATTGAGTCCAGCTCACCCCGATTATTTTAACAAGAATCCAGTACTATTTGCTCGTTAATTTTTTTAATATAAAAGCCTGGCAACCCATATTCTGGACCGGATTTTTGCAGGCAACCCTATACTACTGCATTCGCAATAAAATTACCTTAATTTTAATATATATTTCGTTTGGCAAGCAGATGAGTGAAGGTCGACCGTACTTGGGATCTTAGACTATAGTGTAATACTTGTGAGTAAGTTTTTATTTGTAATAAGGTGGTCTGAAATAGTTGCTGTTGTTCTCGATATTCTGGTACCGTTTTCTTTAGTAATATTGTTCTGTATTTTAGAGTCATTCATTTGTACTTTATTTTTGTACTCTGTTATTGATGTACTATAACTCAGTAGTCCTCTATCACAACACATTCAGTCTTCAGGACAATCTAATAACGCTATTTTTGAAGAGGTTAAAAGATAATCCTATTAATTCCGGATCATCACGGTGTACTTAGTACCTAACCAAATAATAGTATGAAAATATAGCTTTAGAATAATGTAGCTGATCATCACCATAATAACTGAATAACGACAAACCAAATTGTGATTGAAATTGTTGACATATTGCTTTTTGAAAGTTTGCATGGTTTTTGGTAGCGATTATTAAAATAATTACTTAATGGAAAGCAGCAATAAAAGCGAGATTAAAATATGCAATTTCCAATGAAGCAACAGCTGCTGTCCCACAATTATTACCTGAAACATTTATAACTTGTTTAATAAATGCGAAATATTATAGATAACATTATATAGGCTTATTTCGCATACAAATTTGAAACTGTTAAATCCTCTACTCAGTGGAGCCTGAAGTCTATGCTGAAAAATACCATTTGAGTGAAAGCAATGAATGCATAGCTATGTTATGGCATTCTATAAATAGAAAGAACGTTAGTACTAAGCAAATAAATTGAAATACTTCAATGTAGGCAGATCAACATATTCATTAGGAAAGAAAATGATGAAACTTACATAATGCCGAAGGTAATTCTAACAATCACAATTGTAGGAAAAAAGTAAAGTTAAATTGTTTTACTTTTAGGTACCAACAATAAACATGCCTTCATTTTTATTCCAATCAAATTGAATGACTTTTACATTAGCAATTGTTAGAATTTCAATGTAAATATATATACAATTATTTCCTAGACTACCTTCTTAATTTTCTTGACGCATTGCCTATAAAAAGTAGGAAAATCGTATGCGACGATTTTAATATTGACTTTGCTGCTACATGTGCCTCTCGGAGATCTTTGGTGAATATTTTAGAATCATTTTGTCTCACTATGCATGTGGATTCGCCAACTCGAATCACCAAAACTTCTTCTACAATCATAGATTACATTGTTTCTGATTTTATTCCCCTTAATGTCGAACACAGGGTAATCAGTACGGACCTCTCGGACCATGAAGCGGTTCTTGCCAGTTTTGTGATCCCACAGACAGCTCCAAAACAAAACTGTCGAATGGGTCGAATTTATTCTCAAAAAAACTTTAATATGTTTTATAATGCATGTCTGTTTACTGATTGGCGTGGTCTATTTGAAGATACCGACTCTAAATTTTTAGACTTCATTAATAAGATGATTAAGTGTTTTGATACAGCATTTCCCCTTCGCAAAATAAAAACTAAGCGTCACAAATCTTGGACAACTAAGGGAATTCGAATTTCATCTAAAAATATGAGATCGCTAATGTATATTAAAAAATTCATAGATAACCCCTCTATATTGAATTACATTAACAACTATAGGGCATTATACCGCAAAAATCATTAAATCGGCTAAGCACAACTTCTACAATGTTCGCATCTCACAAGCTTCGAACTCTTCCAGAGAAACATGGTCTATAATAAATGACTTAAGAGATAAAACCCGTTACTCATGCTATGTTGATCCCAGCCCTGATGAACTGAATAATTACTTCGTGAATGTATGTAAGAATATCAATTCAAATATAGTTCCGAGTTGTGATGCTCTCTCCTTCCTGCTACCATCTAAAAAGATTATGGACAGTTTCTTCCTGAGACCAGTTGACACACATGAACTGATGCAAACCATAAGCGATATACAAAATAAAGATTCATGTGGAAATGATGGCTTATCCATCAAATTATTTTTAAACATACCTGATACAGCCATCAACATTTTAGTCTCGTTGATTAATGAATCTTTTGAAGTTGGTCTCTTTCCCAATTGTCTGAAAACAGCCATTATTATCCCACTCCATAAGGGTGGAGAAAAAACTAAAACTTGCAACTATAGACCTATTGCTTTATTGCCTGCCTTATCGAAGATAGTTGAAAGGCTCATGAAATGCCGTCTTTTACCCTTCCTTCTCAAACATAATATTCTTACAGCACAACAGTATGGCTTCTTACCCACAAAATGCACTAATGACGCAATGTTTTCGGTTCTTAATGAAGTATATACATCACTCAATGACAAACTGTTCACAACTTCAGTTTCTTGTGAGTTCGCAAAGGCCTTTGATTGTGTTAACCATTCAATTTTAGTACGAAAACTTCAGTTTTATGGCATACGTGGGTCTCCTTTAGAATGGTTTAAATCTTACCTAACTAACAGGCAACAAACAGTACGAGCGAATGGTAAGAATTCAATAAATCTACCAATAGTCAGTGGGGTACCTCAGGGCTCGGTTTTAGGACCAATCCTCTTTCTTCTTTTCATCAACGATATTGTGGACTTGAAAATAAGTGGTAGAATTACTTTGTTTGCTGATGACACCAGTGTAACTTGGAGTAACTCTGATATACAAGCCTTACAGTCAATCATAAGTAATGATTTGATGGCTATTAAGACCTGGTCTGATTCAAATGGACTTTGTTTCAACACAGATAAAACTGTAGTAATGTCTTACAGAGGAACCCTACAACCTGTTACCCTAAACAATAAAACAATTCAAACAGTGAACTCAGCGAAGTTTTTAGGTCTTTATATTGATGAGTCGCTCAAATGGTCTACTCATATAGACATATTAACAAAAAAATTATCTTCTGCATGTTTCGCCATTAAAACGGTTTCTAGAGAGCTTTCAATTTCTGCTGCGTTGTCGACATACTTTTCTTTATTCGAATCACACCTTCGTTATGGTTTGCCATATTGGGGTTCATGCAGCCTCTTCCACTTTGAGTCTGTTTTCAGATTGCAAAAGAGAGCAGTTCGTTATATGTTCGATCTGAGCAGAAGGACACATTGCGAATTCTACTTTAAAAAATTCAAAATTCTAACCCTTCCTTCACTATTAATATTCGAATCCGTCTGTTTGGTTCGCAAACACATTCATAACTTTTCAGAAAGACCAAATCATAGATATCCCACAAGAAATTCAGATACAGATATTTATTTAATAACGCCCACCTCCGTCTTAGCAAAAAACTCCTTTACCTACAATGCCGGAAAGTTATACAATCATCTACCATTGGAGCTAAAATCCTTGAGCACGTACAAAAAGTTCCGAAATTCGACTAAGGCTTTTCTTTTGGAGAGACCATTTTACTCAGTAGCAGAATTTTATTCTGTAACTGAATTTCACAATGTAATATAGACCCTTGAGATCCACATTTAGTAGCAAAATATATTAATGTTTTGTTTTTTTTATAATACAATATGTAATATACAAAATTTTATATCTGTATGATGAGTTTAGTCGACAAATATGTTGATTCTTAACATATGTTTATACATAATTGACTGATAAATGTTTTTCTATTTTGTTCTTCTATTCAATAGATTCTTGTTTTGTTTAACGATTGAAAGTGTGTTTTGTTTGATAAGTTATCATTGTTAAATTTTATTTTTAATTTTTTATAGGTATGTGCTTTGTCGACAAAATTTTGTAATTTTATAGGACAATAAAGCTGTTTCTCTCTCTCTCTCAATCAATTTTGAGAAAATACTAATTGACTCTAGTCAATTTTATATATCATATAAAGTCAACAGGGAATGAATATACTTCAATAATTTAAAAATTATCAAACATTCTTCCATGTTATATGTATTCCGCGGAGCGATATCTGCATTGACAATGCAACAGTGAATTATAGCAAATGTCAAGTCACACCGACTCAAGATCTGCATACAACTATTTCGATCCTAGTAGTTCTCTTCAGTGCAGCTTACCACCTGGATCGAAATTAATTTTAGTATTGTTATTTCTTTTTTTGCTTGATAGAACTAAGTATATTTAAGACGCATCTGTCGCCATACGTTAAATAAATAATAATAATAAATAGTGCAGTTTACTTGACTCGGAGTAAATTGACATATTTTTTTGGTCCCCACTACAAATCACGATCGAACTACTAATGTATAATAACAAATAGCGCCCTCCGTCAAAGTTATTAGGAACCAACAATTCAATGTTTAGACCGATAAGGAAGAATCCCATTGAGAGAACAAATACCTGACATGAAGATATCTACTCTGCAACAATGGCGTATGGGATTCCAGAGACAGTAACATAGAGTTTGAGACCTCTGGACATACTAACGAGAGCGCACTCCGTAAATACATGTTTGGATATTCGCAATAGGTATTCAGCAATAAATTTATATAATATATACTAGATGACCATAGTTAATTTCATATAACACATAAAGTGAATAAGGAAAATTCTTCAGTAATTTAAAAATTATCAAACAATCTTTCAAGGTAGCTGGCTTTCACATGTTCCCTCTTGATGGCCAGCCTCTTGTTGCTTTTACCAGACTCGTATCATAGTTAGAATTTTGATCTGAAGATGAGATGCTAGGCAATCTCGAAACCGGTCATCAGTATAAAATTTGAAAGGATTGTTAAGTTTAATTCTAGACGTTCTTCCTCCTTATTTGGAACGAATTAACTACTCACAATATGGGTTCCATATCTAATTCTAACTATGATACGAGTCTTGTAAAAGCAACCCAATCATACAAGAGGCTGGCCATCAAGAGAGTACATGTGAAAGCCTCCATTTTGATCTGAAGACGAGATGCTAGGCAATCTCGAAACCGGTCATCAATATAAAATTTGAAAGAGGATTGTTGAGTTTAATTCTAGACGTTCTTCCTCCTTATTTGGTTCGAATTAACTACTCACAATATGGGTTCCATATCTAATTCTATATATATATATATATATATATATATATATATATATATATATATATATATATATATATATATATATATATATATTCTGCAACGCAAAATCTGTATTCACCATGCTACAGTGAATTATAGAAAATGTCAAGCCTTCTTAAATCAAATCAATTGAATCAAACTATGCTTTATTGTCTGTATACAATTCATCGTCAAAGCAAAAAACTAAACAATTGAAAACATAGACATAAAAACACATCAAACCACATTTTCATACAAATTTTATATTATCAACAATAGAACAGAGAGTAATTATCAAAGATTTTTTAAAAAATCTAAGCTCATGCCTGTGCTATTCAATTTTGTCATATCGATCAATCAATGCTCAGAATAACAGTCATCTACAGAGTAATAAGGTCTATCAAGAAAATAAGATTTTGTTCGTTTCCGAAAATTGGCCGAGGAAGTTATAGATTTTAATTCATCTGGAAGATGATTGTTAATTTTCTTGGTATTGTAAATGATGGACTTTATTGTTCCTTCAGAGGAAGGAATAGAAGGTGAACATGATGTCCCGCAGATCTGGAAGAATACCCGTTCTGTGGCACCAAGGGTACGGCATGAAAATACTTATGAATCAAGCACACAGATTCAAGTAAATATAAAGTAGAAAGCTTTAAAATTCTATTTTTCTTGAAATACGGATTGCAATGAGCCCGACCTTGCAGAACATACATGTAACGAATTGCTCTCTTTTGCAATTTGAGAATGGTGTCAAGTTATGAAGAATTACATGAACCCCAGAAGGGAAGACCATAACGAAGATGAGATTCGAACAATGCAAAATAGGCAATTCTTGTAGATGCCTCGGCTCAAGATCTGTAACAGCTGTTTCAATCTTATTAGATCTCTTCAATGCAGATTGTTAATAATTTTTAAATTATTGAAGAATTTTCCTTGTTCACTTTATGTGATATAAATATATAAAAACGAGAATAAGAATGTTTTAAGTTTTATTCTACAAATACTTATTATTATCAAGAAAGTATCTTTATTGATTCGATGTTCCATACGGTTACCAAAAAAGTAGTGTACGCAAAATGCCCGGAAAAAGTTTTTTTGACGTGGATGCTCGCCTACGTCTATCTAAATGAAATCTTTGCTTTCATGATAGGATAAGATAAGATAACTTTATCAATGCATTAACTTTATACAGTTCTGCACACGTCTAAAAAAAAATTTCCTTCAATTTATGTAAAAAGAATGAAATTTAGAACAACATGAATATGAAAATCTTAAAGTATATCCAATATAATGTATATAAATACCAATCACAAACAAATCAACGGAACACTGTTAACAAAAAATAAAAAACTAGAGGAAAAACAGATTTGGGTCAGACTCCAAAAAATATTGCCATTTTAGCCCAGTCAATCTAGGTAAAATAAAAATAAAAAATCTTATAGTTCTGAAAACTGGCCACAATATTCTCTTGGCCTCTCTCTTAAACATATCCAAAAACCCCATATGTAGGGGGTGCGCAACATGCCGCCATTTTGAATTTAAAGTCCCTTTTTTCGTTTTTTCTCAATATCTCGCAAACTATTAACTTTCCCACAATCACTTATCGTTGCAAAATTATAGCTTATTGAATTTCCTACAAAAAATCTATGTAAAGTTTTTTTCTAGCATTAACCGTTTGCGAGATATATAGATGTATAAGTAGATGAAGTCCAGAAAGTCTAGTTTTAAAGGGGAGAGAATGGCTTCTGAAAGTTTTTTTTTTAATTCTAGTGTATAATCAGTGTGTATTAGGTTGATAATCATTTACTACCTACAATATGCTTTGTAAGTTGAGGGGGAGGGTAAGAAAATGGTGTGTACAAGTAGATCAATATATTGTTTCATGAGCCACACCAATCGAAAGTACTGCACCCATAATGTAGCCGTGGGACCATTTTGAAGTATTATGTTCAACTCTTGGCTGTTGGCAAGTTGTTCAACTTCTGATTCTTCATCCATGTTTGATATGGTGAGTGGTTCAGTAAGAAAACTTGATAGTTAGCACTTAATGTTCTCCTGCTGGTCTTCGGCTACGCCCAAGCGTCATTCCTTCGATCACCTGCTTCAATGATGTGAGTTTTCATCTCCATTGTCCGAACTTTATAAACTTGACGCCGCTTACGAGGCTCTCTCTTTCGCTGTTTTTCGAGAAAGGCATCATCAATTGTTTCATAACAATAAAGGCATTTGTGCTTGAAGTCAAATGACTGCTGACTTGACCTCAACAGGGAGCCCGATGTCGATGGCTCATCTGTTTTCTTCAGGTATGCCTCAATAGACGTCTTTCTTATATAGTTTTTTTGCAAGAGCCATGCATAAGTAAAGTAGTCAGCCCTGCTAGCTTTTTTGCTTCTCCATCTTTCCTTTGCAAGCTAGCCTCTTTCAAACCTTGCAGCCCCTTTGCACCAACATTCACTTGATTTCCTCCAACCTTCTGAACCTCCCCGTCACAAACAAAACACTTTAAACAATTTGTCTCTTCCATTTTACTACTTAATAAAATAAAATAGCAAATTAGGATAAAAATATTAAGCAGTCGGTTGAAAAAACAATGAAAAAGCCAGAGACAATCCAAATGTAACAAAGATATTTTCAAATCAGTAACAAATAAATCCGAAAACGAGCCTAGGTCGAAACAAATAATATAATCAAGAAAACAGTCAGTTAAAGTAAGAATCAAAGCAATAATCCAGGGACAGTCCAAATGTATAATATCTTGAGATCGATAGAACAAAGAATCGTCAGTAAACGAGCCGAGATCACTTCAAATAAGTAAATAAATTTATGTCAAAATCCAAGTATGTAAATCCAAAAAACAATCCAAAATATTAATCCAATCATCCGTTAAAGTTATTTTGTTGGTAGTGTTGAGAGCGTGAAATGCAAAACAAGACTGGACAGAGGAGAGACCGAACTACGTGTTAGTAAGGTTGGGTGGGGGAGTAGTGATGACGAAATGCGGAACCTACGGAGCCTATACGATGTTTACGAGGGGGGTGCATGAATCCTCATCATTTGACCCCTTTTTTAGAAACTACGCTCTTATTTAGATTTACTTTTAAAAGAATTTAATCAATTTGTAAATACTGATTTATTATATCTCGTGTGAAATGTTGAACAAGTTGAAAAACAAAAAATGTCTGTACTACATTTTTTACTCCTTCTCAGCATAACTTAGGGACCTGATCAACCAAGTATCCTTAGGGCCACTAATTCATTCCTAGCTTATGGATTGAATAGTAGTAAATGTGTGACAATAAATGTGATTAAAAGGACATGAGGAATGAGTATGATATAGACAGCAACATGTGATTTTCCCTATTTCGCCCATTGTTGAACCTCCCTTCCCTCTGTTGCGACCCTCCTCCCACCCCCTTCTAACTTAATCTATGCGGTAGGTAGTAAATGATCTGTTTCCAGTAAAAATACTGGAATTAAAAAAAAATTCTTTCAGAAGCGATTTTCTCCCCTCGGAAACTAGGCTTTCTGGACTCATTCACTTATACATTTGAATATCTCGCAAACGGTTAAAGCTAGAAAAAAACTTAACAGACGTTTTTTGTAGGAAATTTAATGAGCTTTAATTTTGTATAGACAAGTGGTTGCGAAAAAGTTGATAGTTTGCGAGATATTGAGGAAAAAACGAAAACAGGGATTTAAAATTCAAAATGGCGGCATGTTGCGCAACCCCCACATATGGGGTTTTTGGATATGTTCAAGAGGAAGGTCCAAAGAACATTGTGGCCAATTTTCAGAACTATAAAATTTTTTATTTTTATTTGGCGATTTTGGTAGTAGATTGACTGGGCTATTTGTAGAGATTCATCGACAATAATATCTGCTTTAGAAGTGTCTTGAATGTATTCATTGGAAGAAATCTTATGGTATCAGGCAACCTATTGAAAAACTTCCAACTTAGGTAGTTGATCCAGTTCTGTGATTTCTTCAATCTATAAAAATCTATGCGTATGTCATCTCTTTCACGTGTCTCGTACGAGTGAATATGACAGTTTGATGCAACTGTTTCTGCATTTTTACGAGCATAAATTAAACACTCATATACAGAAAGGCCCGGAAGAGTATGAATTTCCAATAATTTGAAGGCATCTCTACAGCATTAAATATAGCCAATCTGAGCTAAAACTCTGACAGCCCGACGCTGAATCCTAAAAAAGGGATCTCCTACCGCACAGTAGTCCCACAGTGATAGAGCATATCGCAGGCATGATTCACATAGTGAAAAATAAACCATTCTTAAAACACTCGTTGACAGGGACGACGACAAACTTCTCAAGGCAAAGGTGCTCTGGCTCAACTTCACTGCCAATGCATCCATATGGTTAGACCAAGACAAAACGGAATCAGAGTGAATACTCAAAAATTTAACTCCTGAACAGAAGATGCTCACATTTTCCGTTCTTCTTAGGGTGAAGATCGTTTGATTGTTTTGTCCCCATTAACCACCAAGCCATTTGCAGAGAACCAATTCTGAGCTTTCTTCTCAGTTGCAGAGGACAGATCTACGACTGAATATATATCTCTAGTTCTCAAAGATATATTTGTATCATCGGCATAAAGTACAGACTCATGTAGTGACAGATAATCGGGTAAGTCGTTAATGAATATTAAAAATAATATTGGTTCTAGTATGAATCCCTGAGGTACACCTATATGAATATTTCATAACTCCGACTTCTGGCCACTCAAAAACACCGCCTGACGTCGATCTTTGAGAAATGATCCTCTCCAGTTTTTTCACAAGAGCAGAGTGAGGCTCGCAGTCAAATGCCTTCGACAAGTCCAAAAATAAAGAAATGCAGTGCTGGCCACCCTCGAAACAGTCCAGAGTGTTTTCAACAAATTTTGCAGCTGCATCCAACGTACTACGTCCTTTTCTGAAACCTAATTGTCCCTCAGAAAATAAGTTGTTCTCATCCAAAACAATTCAGTATCTGTTGACCAATTATTCTCTCTATTATATTGGTACGAGCGAGATAAGCCTATAGTTTGATAAATCTGATTGATCACCTTTTTCATATACTGGGACTGTTTTCGATACCTTCAAGCAATCCGAATAGACACCACATCTAAAGCATTGGTTAATGTAAGTGAAGGGCGTAATAATAGAATTTAGGTTGCGTTTTACAACTAGGATGGAAAGTCCACAGTAATCAGTGGATTTACTATTTTTAAAGGATTTGATTATATCTCTAACAACCACCTGACTAACCTCGAACGATTTTTGACTAAACTGTACTAAACACATTTTTATTTGAACATATCAAAATTAATTTCTATAATTCTATAGAAATATAATAAAGATTTTGGAGGATATTCTAATCTTTCGACAGCTGCAAACGACGTCTCAGAACTTGTCAGGAGCAGAATCATGCAAAAAAAGGAAATAGTTTCTAGTTGAATGAATTTAATATCGCAGTAAGATAGGCGCTTACACCGAAAAAGGTCTCCGAAATGGGGTGCGACGGCTGCTGTGACATTCTGGAATGAAAATGCCAATAACAAACTTTGTTAAAGTAAAAGCTCGAAGCGGTTTTCATATGAAGGAAGTTATTGGATCGGTATTTAGACTGCAGAAAGTCTAGATTTTCTATATATGAAAAGGATATGAATTTCTGGGGCACTTTGGTAATCCATTTATCTCCATTTGAATATGAATAAATCCGAGGTAGATCGATTTCAGACTTTTGTGAAGTACTCATGAAATTCTTCGGATTCGGAACATGCGTTCCTATATAAAATTTAAACGATAGTTTTTTCTCTTAAGATACTGATGTGTCAAATTGAATATTATTACTGTGAAGTTGATTTGAATTTATTAATTTTGTGTATCTCTCTGGATTATGATGTCAGACAGATGTCGCATAGTGAATAGTCGAGTACCTGAGCGCTCCCGATAAAACTAGTAAAAAGTGTGTAACGGAGTCGAGTTTTCTGCTGAAAAATTTCCTTTGAACGTACCAAATATTGTACACTGGAAACGATAAAGGTTTTCATCAAAAAATGGTTGTGACTAGAGAAATAAGTGAAGAAATAAAATCGTCTGTAAATGATGCAGTGAGTAAATGTCTTAAAGATACCACATTTATAAATACCTTATCTGAAATGATATCTGCCGCCGTCTCGAGCGCGATTGAAAAAAAGTTATCAGATG
Source organism: Cynegetis impunctata (assembly GCA_030704885.1). Lineage (NCBI taxonomy): Eukaryota > Metazoa > Arthropoda > Insecta > Coleoptera > Coccinellidae > Cynegetis > Cynegetis impunctata. The sequence continues at coordinate 245,775 of JARQZK010000007.1, read as the reverse complement.
TTGAACAAAAAGTGACTAATGTTAGAAACGAATTCATTAAATTCAAGAAGGAGTGTGAAAAGAAAATAAACAAAACTGACGTCATCATAAGCAACCTACAAAAAGATAAGAATACCATGGAAACAAAGTACGATACTATAGATCAGGCAGCTAGAAGGAATAACCTTCGCATTTTCAATTTCCCGGAAAAACCAAGGGAAAATCTAAGGGATGAAATTATAGCAATATTCAACTCGAAAATGTCAATGAATATCAACGACACAGACATAGCACTATGCTATAGAATTGGAAATGAAGTAAACAAAAAAAAAATTCACGTGGAATCTTCATCAAACTGAATACTTTTGAAACAAAACAGGACATCTACAAAAGAAAAAAATATTTAAAGGGATCTGGAATAGTCGTTCGTGAAGATTTAAACTCAGCTTAGGGTGGAACTATTGAATGAAGCTGTTGCAAATACATCAATGAAGGATGTATGGACTGACGCAGGAAAAATATTCGTCAAAAAGGGAGATAATATTGTCAGTATCAGAAACAGAGAAGACTTTAATAGAGTTTTTATGTGAGATAGATGTCAAACAGTTACTAGATCATGTTTATAGTATTGTTTAAATAAGTATGTAGGGAAACGCAAGGTATACTGGCAAGTTACATTTTTGTTGTAATTGTGTGTATTATTGTGAATTTCATTACTTTGATTTAATTGATATTTTATTACGAAATAAATGAAAGAGCTATTCGACTTATTTGACAATGAAGGTGAAATTCAAACTGAAGAATATAATTATCCTAATGAGGTTTTCAGAGATGTGGAAAGTGGTGAGGAGGGTGAGAAAATATCAATTGTACATTTCAATATACGAAGTATTAACAAGAATTTTGATGAACTCTGTGTATATTTGGAGGATATGCATGGGACTGATGTAATCATTCTTTCCGAAACTTGGATTATTGATGAGGTGAGTGATTATGAGATAAAGGGCTATACAATTTACTATAGTGAATCCAAAATTAATCAGAACGATGGTTTGATTGTTTATGTAAGGAATATATGGAATTCAAAAATTGAAACGGTTTGCTTTTGTGAAACAAAATTAGTTAGAATTATCCTGACATTTATGGGCACTGAAATAGGCATAACAGCTTCATATCGTCCACCATCAATAAACATAGACAAATATTTGCATGATTTTGAAAACTATTTCGATAATCTCAATAAAAAAACATTGGAAATTTTCATAGGAGATATTAACATCAATATTTTAGATACACATGACAAATCTGTTAGTGAATACTTGAATACATTATCGGGAAATGGTTTCTACTCATACATTAATAAACCTACAAGAGTGACTGAACATTCGAGCACTACTGTTGATCATATATTCATAAAGAAGTCAATCAGATTAGATAATATTTATCTCCATCCAGCTATTTTTCACGCACACAGAGCCCAGATCATTATCCAGTCCATCTTGCCGTCACACAAACGAGTGAACAGCAAAGAATAGCAAACAACGCGAAGGGATCACACAGAAACATCGACTACTCCAGGATGGAAAATTTTTTGAGGAATGAGAATTGGGGGAAGTCTATAAATATAAGAATGTTCAAGTTTGTTACAATACATTTCTAAATATTCTTCAAACTTATATAGAAATGTCTACTTACACTACAAATCATAAAAAGAAAGAATATAAAATTAAACCCTGGATTACAAAAGCATTAATAACATCTATCAGGCATAGGGACTTGCTCAAAAAGAGACTATTACATAGAAATTCATTAAAACTAAATAGAGAGTACAAACAATATAGAAATAAACTGAATAACGTATTGAAAAAAACGAAAAACGATTACTACAAACATAAATTTGATGCTGTGAAGGGTGATAGTAAAAAAACATGGCAAATAATTAATGAAGCTGTAAACCGAAAAACCTAATAAATATTCTTTAGCAAACTTAGATATAACAGACAGTGATAACGTTGTGATTACAGACAATAATGAGAAATCCAACATGTTTAATACATATTTTAGTGAAGTAGGCCGAAAAATACAAGAGAATATTAATAAAGATCAACTCAAACGACGACAAAAACTCTCGAATGACCCATCAGTATTATCTACTATGGTTCTTGAACCCACAACAAAAAAACGAAATCATCAATATAATATCAACACTCAAAAATAACTGTTCACCGGGACCAGATAACATCTCAAGTAAATTCATAAAACATTTTTACGCCTATCTAGTAGATCCACTGGTTCAAATAATAAATCTCTCTTATGAAAGTGGTGAACTGCCTCATCAATGGAAAGAGAGTCTCATAACACCTATCTATAAATCCGGAGAACGGAAACTGGTTGAAAATTATCGGCCAATCTCTGTTATCAATAACTTTGCTAAAATTTTTGAACACACCATCAAGAAGCGATTGATAAATTTCTTGGAAATCAATGATGTTATAACAGATAGACAATATGGGTTTTTGAGTAATAAAAACACAGAAAAAGCTGTTCTTGATCTTGTGAAAAAAACGGTTAACGCCTTGGATGTTTCGGACAAATGCCTCGCAATCTTTCTTGACCTAGCCAAGGCATTTGATACCATATCCCATGAAATATTAATGGAGAAACTGTATAATTATGGTATGAGAGGACCTTCCCAGGATATCCTACGAAATTACTTATATAAGAGATCTCAAAGAGTGAAATTGGGAGAACACTGTAGTAATTCTCTAGAAATAACAACTGGTGTACCACAGGGAACAGTATTGGGCCCAATTTTGTTCCTCATATACATAAACAGTATTGGATATTTGAAGAACTGTAGAGGTCACTTCATCTCCTATGCTGATGATACTACCTTGATTTTTACTGCAAAAACATGGGATGAGGTTTTTAATGATGCTAATGAAGGAATGGGGCAGGTCAAAAATTGGCTAGACCAAAACTTGTTGAGCCTAAATGTTAAGAAAACCAAATATATAACATTTACATTAACATTACATGATCAACCAGCTAGTAATAAAATTATTTATGTACGCGATAATAATTGCCAAAGTCGAGAAACATGCACTTGTCCTGAAGTAGAAAAATCAGATAACATAAAGTATTTAGGTGTTGTAATAGACCAACACTTGAGATGGGAAAAACATACTTCCCTATTGACTCGCAGACTCAGGCAACTTACCCGAAAAATGTATACCCTAAGAGATATCCTAAATAATGGAACACTTAGAGTGGTTTTATTATTCTTTGGCAGAGTCTATACTACTACGATATTGTATCGGGGCTTGGGGAGGTCTTTTCCGCAATAACTTAATACAGCTCCAGACAATGCAAAACAAACTGTCGAAAATAATATTCAAAAAACCAAAACTTCATTCAACTATACAGTTGTATAAGAAACTAGAGATACTTGATGTTAGGGGCTTGTATGCCTGTCAGTGCCTGGAATGGATGTTTCATGGTACAAATCATTTAAATCGGCCTGTGGAAGTTATACAAAAAATAAATACTAGGGCAGTACAAAATCTCTCCCTCAATACACCACTGTTCAGGAAAAGCCACACACAAAGATATATCTTCTATTTTGGACCTAAATTGTATAATCTCTTACCACCTGAAATAAGGAAAATAACAAAATTTAATAAATACAAAAAACAAATTAAATGCTTCGTTCGGGAAAATATGGAGCTAATCTACAGCACAATATATTAATCGATAATGTTTTAAAATATTCACCTGATCTCACAGGTACTTCACCTGTCATTGTCTGTACAATTAAAAGTGCTCCCTACGGATCGAGGACTTGCACAACACAAGCATACAGCATGCTTAGGTGCAATACTGTGATCCAAATGGAGTACTAAAATATGATTGATGTATAATGTTATTATGATCTGATGTGTACACTTTAATTTTTTCTGAATAAATTGAAAATTGAAATTGAAATTGAAAATTTATATTTTTATAGAAGTGAAATATTATTTCGCTTAAATTATCTTTCCTGTTCTATTACATTTCAGGCCATAATTACGACATAATTTACTAAGTTTTATTGTATTGTATTCTCTATATAAATTCAATTTGATATTGAACTTATTCGAAATAGTTTTTCTGCAATAAGGATATGATTTAGTCCGGTAGTCCCAAACGAAAATGAATTACATAAAACAAAAATCTAATTTCGATCGTGAATATTTTCTTCAAAACATGACATAAATTAAAAATAGTTGAAGCTACTCCAAGAATAAAATTATTGAAACTTTTTAACAACTGAAATTCATTCTATTATCTTAAAACACCAAGACTATAATAACAGACATATTTTTTTGATAGCTAAAACGTTATGAGTGTTTATTATTATTCAGGAAACTCGGGTTCATACCCCGAAGTCGACTGGTCTGAAATGAATTTTTCCCTAAGGTTTTCTCATGGAATGATTCACTGCTTGCAAAATTTCAAAAACGAATACTGAGTTGATAGTATTCATTCCTACCTCGTCTATTTTCATTCATAAATTATCTGATCTCATCCACCCTTAATGCTCTTACATGTACATACAAGTGTATCCTCCGATCTGGCAAAAGAAGTTCGTTCCCATAATTAAACACGGGACCTTTTCTTTCTTCTGAAATTTGTATGAGTTAGTTGGTAGATCGGAAAATTATTGTGCCAATAACACTGATTCCTGGCAGTAGTTGTTTCAGGCATAACTCTGTAGATGGCACTGGAATAAATTCTAGGAAGCGCGAAGAGAAGATTATTATAACTGAACGAAAAAGATGGATGAAATGTCATAAATGAGTTCTGCAGCTGTAAAGTTCCAATTGAAGTCATTTTTCAATGTTTAAGAGTTTGAGAAAACAGTGTAAAATAATTTCAAGTTATTAGTATTTTAGTTCTTTCGGCCAAGGTTAATTGTTTAATGGTTCATTGAAAGAACAATAAAAAATATGTTGAAATATATTAATTTCAAATAGAAATTCAATTACTGCAATGAGGCCGAAAGGCAAATCGACTACGTTTCTTTGTTTAATTTTATTCAAGGCGAATTATACAACCTTTCCCAGTTACTACAGATTTTGGATAATTATTTGTTGATTACTGAAACATCATCAGATTTTTTTTTTAATATTATGATTATTACAAGAGTAGACAGAGCCTCCTTATATTATAAAATAATGCAGAGGGTATAAAAACTAACAAACAAATCAGAAATTAGTCGTGAAAAATAACTCAAATACAACTTCATTACAATATAACTTTTCACTTCAAGTTGAAAATATGTGATTATGTCATGAATGCCTTCGAAAGAGTTCACAGACGTTGCATCAATAACTTCGTGTGAGAAAGAATTTCACTCGCCCAACAACTGATTTGATATAAAACTTTGACGGTATTTCGTGCCGAATTTTTGCCTTGCTGCATACTGCCCGAATATGCTCTGACGATGACAAAGTTTCAGTAACTTTAACACCTCAATATTTCTGCTTTGTAATGGATTTTATAAAGTATCGTAAGAACATAACATTTTTAGGGACTACTTCGACCCAAGTGTAGTTTTGTTCAATGGAAAAAACCAGTCCACACATTTTGACATTTTTTGGACATCGGTCTGAAACTGATCGTTGGTAGAAATTGTAGTATCGTCAACCTGGAACGAATTATTGCTCTTAACGTAGATGGCAAATCAGCCACGTTGAAAAAAAAGGACTGTACTAAAAACGGTACACTACAACACTACATCGAAGAGAAACAATGACTGACACCAACACATATAACTCCCGTTAAGTCAAAAAGACTTCCATCCATTTTGAGAGATGTCCACTGCTACGTTATGATCAAGTTAGAATAGAAGACGCTTGTGATGCATTCCATCGAACGCCTTAGAGAATTCCAATGAAACAGTATATATAATACACGTCCCCTATTATCCAATAATTGCGACCAGTAGTGGACACATTAGCATCTACTTCCTTAACGATCGTCCAGGCACCAATCCCTCATATAGGTAACATAAATTATGATTATTTTAATAATATATATAATAATCATCCCATTGTTTAGAAATTAAAGAAGAAGCTTTCAAAATATCCAAAAGACAATATATACAATGTTACAAATTCACGATTCTGCTAAAGTAAAAGGCAAAATTTTATCTGGATTCTTGATTACAACTTGAGCAGAAATATCATGAGATGATAGTTTGAAATAATTACTTTGAATACTGAGAATGAATTCTCGCACATATCATAAAGAATAAAGTTTAAACTTTGAAATAAAACACACTTGGATTAAGTTTCACTATATAAAAATATTTAGATACTGTATTTAGCAGTAAGGGATAGTCGACATGTTTCGAGTTATGAACTCATTTTCAAGACTTACTACAGGAGAGTATTACATCTCATTTTATAAAACCGACAAAAGCAAAGGTGATACCTGAAAATAAATTTGTTCGTTTACAAGGGTTAATTTACTATTATGGGCGGAACTTATTTCAAGAATTTCAAGAAGGTCAAGGCGCTTTCCTTTTTTACTTGAATGCAACAATTGGGTTTTGTTGAAATCTAGGAAATGATGAAATTTTATACAATATTCGGAGAAGCCAGTAGTATTTTTATTCTGTAAAATTAACTTTTTATGTTCTTCAACACGAATGTTTATATTCCTTCCTGTTTGTCCAATATAGCAGATGCCACGAACAGTACTTATGACAATCCAACAAACTTGAGGAATTAATTAAATCACGTGAGTCTTTTTCATTGTTGATTAAGAGTGACAAACTTCAAGTTAACCAATTTTAAAGTAGAATTCATAATTTCACAAATACCAAATTTAGTAACAATGAAATAGAACTATTAAATGAAGGTTTGAAATATTGCCCAAAATTCAATAATAAAAATGATATTAAACATTCAGCCATCAGTACTGAATTAGCTTTAAATTCGTCTGTAATAAAGAATTTGAATTTTGAAAAAACTATATGCGCTGAAGTCATTAATAAATATAAATTCAGAAATAACAATAATTTTGAATTAAAAACTATAAAACAGTTGAGATCGATAATTCAGGATAATAATTTGGTTATATGCAAATCGGACAAAGGAAATACTGTAACTATCATAGATAAAAATACCTACATTGAGAAATCTGAAATCCTTTTTAATACAGATAAATTCTCAAAACATAAAATAGATCCCACTAAAAAGTTCCAAAACGAAATAAAATCATTCATTAAGGATAGTAAAACCCTATTTTCAGATATCAACACTTTTTTCTTAACTTCCATGAACCCACGCACCCCGGTTTTATATAGGTACTTTACGAAAAAAAAAATACATAAAATTGATTGCCCGATGCGCCCAATCGTCTCTTATATTAACGCTCCTGCGTATAAATTATGTCAGTATTTGAATAAGAAATTACCCACCTTATTTCAATTCAATCCAGAGTATAGCATTAAAAATTTCATTCAGTTAGTTAATCATCTTAAGAATATCAAAATTCCTTTAAATGCTAAATTAATTTCATTTGACGTCATCAACTTATTTCCCTCCACACCAACTCAAGAAGTTAAAAATATTGTTAAGCGATATCTAGAGATGAACCCAAATTTAACAACGAAACAAAGGCTGCCTTAAATAATATATTATACAAACAAGAAGACGGATTGCCCTCCGTTATCACCTTTGTTGAGTGAAATTTTCTTGAATAACTTGGCAGAAAAAATATTCAATTCTGATAATTTAATTACTAACGTTTCATTATTGAGGCGCTATGTAGATGATAGTTTTTGTATTTGGACCGGTACAGATGGGCAGTTAGATAATTTCCATAAATATATAAACACTTTCTACAACTCGATTAAATTTACAAAAGAAGTAGAAAACGAAATCGGTATCTTGAATTTCTTAGACGTTCAGATTACTAGGAATTTGAATTCTCTTACTTTTAACATTTATAGAAAACCAACCTTCACAGATATTTTAATTTACAGCGACAGTAATCAACACACCAAAATGAAACTCAGTGCTTTTTATTCGTTCATACATAGGTTGTTCACTATTTCATTATAGTAAACAAATTTTTAAACCGAAGTAAATACAATTAAATTATTAACCACTAATAACGGTTACAATGAAAGTTTTATCGATAAGCTCATTGAGAAAAAACAAATGAAGAATCTGTTGCATTCAATATACCCCACGCAAACTATTAATGAAGAACAAAAATACTTCCCAATAAATTATGTGCCCATGACTATCGAAAAATAGCGTTAAAACAATTTGTACAAATAAAAGAAACTTGAAGTCATTCTTGGTCAATAATAATGAAAAATCTGACATTTGAGAAAACAGTGGTGTTTACAATAGTATATTGTATAATTAGTGGGAAAAGCATAATATTCCCAAACGACTGTGATAATTACCAGACGAGGAGCGTAGCGACGAGTCTGGTAACACAGGAGATTGGGAATATGCTTTTCCCATGAATTATACATACTATTTTTTCTCCGATCGTTGATTTACATTTAAAAAATAATTAATTAAAAAATATTTCATCCAAGATGTAATCAAGTAAGTTTAAATAGGTTTCTCTATGTTCATATTGAAATATAGAAGTGGTAACCATGGAAATTACGCTGTTATGACAAAAGTAAAATAATTTTAAAGCCGGTTTTGTTTGATTTGTTGTATTTTATAAGGAATTAAAAAAGAATTAGTAAACATGAACACTGATAGTGATTATTTGTTGTCTTGCACGACTCCTGAACTAGTAGAAGCCGCGAACGGGGCTTCACTTAATTTACTTCCGGCTAAATCCAGAGAGAAGTATGAACTTGCGTACCAACGCTTCATGAATTTTTTCAGAAAAAACAACAGTGTATCCTTTTCTGAGAATGTACTGATGGCGTATGTTACTGAATTGGCTAAAACAATGAAATCTTCGACGTTGTGGGCACATTACTCCATGCTTCAATCAACTTTTTCTGTTAAAAATAATATTAATATTGCTCAGTACCAAAAACTGAGAGCAGTTTTAAAACGTCAAGCTACAGGATTCAAAAAATGTAAATATTAACAACAATTATAAAAATTAAAACCATACTTTGTTTCATTTTAATGTAATAATCCATTTGTTACATTACCGCACGCTACAGCAGTGCGGTAAGAATATTACCGCACTGTAATTTTCTAATTGCTTAGCAACTGACCACTATTCTGGAATGTTGAGCTTTGCGCATAGAAAACAGGTCAAAATAGTGTCACTTTTCCCACGATCGGAGAAAAAATATTTTGCGACGAATGTCCTGCTTTCTATATTGGACAAACAGGAGGGAATATAAACACTCGTGTTGAAGAACATAAAAAGTCAATTTTACAAAATAAAAATACCACTGGCTTCTCCGAACATTGTATAAAATTTAACCATTTCCTGGATTTCAACAAAACCCAATTGTTGCCTTCAGGTAGCAAAGGAAAGCGCCTTGACCTTCTTGAAATTCTTGAAATAAGTTCCGCCCATAATAGTAGATTAGCCCTTGTAAACGAACAAATTGATTTTCAGGTATCACCTTTGCTTTTGTCTGTTTTATTAAATAAGATGTAATACTCTCCTGTAGTCCGTCTTGATAATAAGTTCATAACTCGAAACATGTCGATTATCCTTCACTGCTAAATACAGTATCTAAATATTTTTATATAGTGAAACTCAAGCCAAGTGTGTTTTATTTCAAAGTTTAAACTTTATTACTTTGAATACATTAATTATCAAGTTATTTCTCAATATACATAGTAATGGATTATTTAACATGAAAAAAGACGAAGCGCATTATATAAAATCTTTATTCATTACCTTCCAATTACGCATGATGAGTTACTGCTAATTGTTATATTAGAAATAAAAAAACATTAGCTGATTCATAATAATCTCCACCTCCAATCAGTAACTAACAATGCAAATATTTGCCGAACAATCTGCTTAGTTTTTAAAACGACGAGGAAGTTAGATATTCATTCTCCCATTGAATAGTCAAACTAATATAATTATATATTTTCTTCCTAAAATTTTGATCTATTCAGACCAACTGATATACATGTCTAGAAACTCATATCTAATGATTATTTTAGCAACCGTTGATTGTGAATGTCTCTTTCGAAGCCACCATAATTGGAAGTTCATATCTTAAAATTTAAAACATATATTTCATTTGTTATACTGACGATGGCGATGTGAAAAACCTGTAAACCACCATAAAAAATTTTTTTCTTTTCACAGTTTAATACAAATGTAAAAAATTTTACTCATTATTCAAAGCGTAGATACTCTTTCCAAACGAAGCTACTTTAAAAGAAATTTCTAGCAAATATAACAGAATTAATATCAAAAATTAAATAATAAGAAAACAACTTGTCTAAAAACCACAAAATGAAAATAACTTTTTATTCGACTAGTTTCGCCTGTAACAGCATTATCAGTCTTGATAATGCTGTAACAGGCGAAACTAGTCGAATAAAAAGTTATTTTCATTTTGTGGTTTTTAGACAAGTTGTTTTCTTATTATTTAATTTTTAATATAAATATGAACTACCACAGAGTTGATTCATCGTCCATCGAATTTATTAGAATTAATATCATCCAATATCGTAATTGGTGTAGTACCCATAACGAACTGACAGTAAAAGATGACTAATCTAGATGAAAATCATTAGTGGGTACTCATATCGAATTCAAAAAGAGGTTGGTGTAATATTCTGAACGCATTCTTCAATAATGAAGCAAAGCGTCCAGAATTCAATCTTGACTTTAATAATTCTAAAATAAACCTACAAAGCTCTTGCAAGTTAACCAAGAAACGTTAATTGAATTTAGAAGATTGTATTCAAGATTCAAAAAGTGATTAAAGTCCGAAGGAACTTATCAGGACTTAGGAATCAAACGCTTCGTCTTCAGAATATCTAAGGTTTAGTATAGAATAATTTTCTATGATTAGTTTGGTTTATTCCATCCAGAAGCTGCAAATATATTTTTCAATGTATTTTTTCATTGTTAACCATTTCCATAAATGGAATGTAAAATACAAACTTTGATTAATGCTAAAACAGTTGCATTGAAAATATAAATTAAATAAAGTAAAACACTAGGTATTAAATTATTGTTAATAGTTTAACATTTGTTCAAATGATTTTTTCACCAATTCCGAATGATTTCCGCCCTTTTGACGGAATATCCGTGAAGCAGAAATGTATTTTCTCTATAAATTTGTAGCATTCGGTTAGAAAGGTTATCAAGTAGAGGAGTTTTCAAAAGTAAATGAAACTCTGATTTGTTACTTGTTTCAAAATTGAATTTCGAATTTGATTTATTTTCACAAAATCAATAATTCCTCACATGTCCCTTTCGGAATGACCAATTGGGATAAAAACTATTTGCTTTTTGAAAAAGCATACATTACAGAATATTTAAAAAAAATGGTGATTCTACAGGCATTAGTAAAAAACTTACAAGTGGTTGAAGGCGGGATATTGGGTTATTCGAGAAAAAAATTCATCTCCTTAACCGTGAGTCTTAGGACCTAGAGTCTAAAGGGGGAAAAATGACAACAACAGTATCTCAAAAAATTTTGATGGTTCTTGAGCTGAACAACCTGTATATATATATATATATATATATATATATATATATATATATATATATATATAATATATATATATATATATATATATATATATATATATATAATAATATATATATATATATATATATATTATATATATATATATATATATATATATATACTATATATAGTATATATATATATATATATATATATATATATAGATATATATATATATATATATATATATATATATATATATATATATATATATATATATTAGGGTGTCCCTTATTTTTCAAAGCTTCAAATTTATAACGCATAGGTCTTAGTTTTGTTCATTCGCCTCTAAAACACTCGGAAATAAATTTTTACCTTATTTGGAGTACGATAACCCATGCCGACTTGCATCGAATCATATTCATACATGCTGCGCGACAGTAGCGGAGCGTATTCACGGCATTTGTCATTTGTTCTCAATTATTCTCGCGATTAACACGTATTGTTTTACATTTAAAAGATGGCTGGAATTAAGAAGCAATAAAAAATGTGTTTTCTTAGTTGATGACGTAAATTATCAAATAACAGGCGCAAAGCTACCGTCTAATCGTCAAGTTCTTGCAGTACTTTTCTTTAACATTCGCGAAGTTAAATTATCTGTTAGTGAAAGTGCTAATCTCGTCATTCGGGAGTGTATTATATTTGTAACTATTTATAACTGTGTGAAAAAAATTGTGGATCTTCACCATGGTTGGAGGGAGTTGCAAAAAAATTCTAAAAAAAATACCAGATATTTACAAGCGCCGTGAGGAGGACTTTAAGATTAATTTAGATAATTTATTATATATATCACAGGCTGATGCTTTGGAACGGATGAAAATGGAAGAAGGTAAAATATTTTTACAAAAACAAAGAGAACCAGGGCGGCCAGGATGTTTAGCGGACGTAGATAAAAAGATAGCCGAAAAAAAAGGGGCAAGACAAATGAAATCAAATGAAGAGAAAAAAAGATGTGAGTAAATGTGTTTCGGAGGTTTATCGTCATCTGTTACTATGCAAGATTCTATTCAAATGCAAGGACATCACGATCAACTCAACAGCTCTGATGAAAGCCTTGAGGAACCCTTGGCATCCACCTCTCATATGGTAAGCTCTGAAACTACTACAAAAAGAGGAAGGAAAGACTTTACACCTAATTTAGTTGCAGTTTTAGATAGATGTCAACTTAGCATAAGGGATTTTGTCTATATACTTCATGCTGTAGTAGTAGATGTAAGCTGTGATGACTTTCCGATAAGCAAATCGTCTATTCAACGTATTCGCACACAGAGTTTAAAAGATAGAGAGAAAATGAAAAAAAAATTAAAATTAGACCTCCTGGAGCGATGGATCAAGCAAAGTGGATGGCTAGAGCTATTTGCCCTTTAAAGATATGTTTGTGGCAATCCCAGTTCAGAATAAGCGCCAAGGATAAGCGAGCACTTCAAGGCGTCTGTTTATTCATTGCGGTTTTATATGTTAAACCATGGCTTGAATATAGTCTGGCGGTGAAGGCACCAAATCAAGTTTTTGGCTTTTTGAAGAGGCTTAAGGAATATGAAACTGTTGACAAATTGATCTCCAAAGCAGCCCTGAGCAAGTCTAGTCAACATCTTTGGTACTTGTCAGAAGAAATTGTCGTTTTATTACTATTTGATGAAGAAGTTAATGAACAAACCAAAACGAACATTGCAGTCAATTTCCAAAGAGAGAGTTTGTAGGATTCTGGGAAGAGATACATTCCATCTGAAAAAGATATGTCTGATTATTTGTATAATAAGTGAGAATACAAAAAATAGTACTGTTTTTATACTGTTTTCAATAAATTGTTAATGATACTGCCTTATATACTGTTGCAGGATCATTAGGTGATTTTGTGCCTGTCAAGAGCACAACTTTATTTTCTCGATTGAAAATTGATAAGAATTTCCTCCAGAGACCCGTTATTACATGTGATGAAGACGATGCCTATTTAGAGACGAAAAAGAAAGTGCTTTCTTTAAGGGCAGTTAATAATACTGCTAAAAGAGCTGTAAAACTTATACAAGATTTTCATGGTTTGATCACTGCAAAGGAAGAGCAAAAGCAATTTTAGCTACGCTGTGTTCAGGAGCATAGAAATCTGTATCCAGACTGTAAAAAGGGAACCTCCAAAGAAAATATCCTGCCTGATGTGTAATTTTATCTTCTTTCAATAAATATTTCATAAAAATTCGAATATTTTAATTGATGTAGCTATATAACGGAAAGGGTTGAAAAGAGCATTTTTCAAAATCTTCAGAGTTCTGTCGACACGGGTTAACGTTGACGTAGGAAGATGAAATTTTGTATTTAAGTGAGTCTGAGTAGTTTAAAAAGAAACAGGAGGTATGCATTTCGATATCTAAAAAAAAAATTTTCACTCATATAAGGGACACCCTAATATATATATATATATATATATATATATATATATATATATATATATATATATATATATATATATATATATATATATATATATGTATGTATATATATATATATATATATATATATATATATATATATATATATATATATATATATATATATAGGAGGAAAATTATTTGTAGGGACTGCAGCAATGTAAAAGGAAACTCTTTTAAGTTTTTCGAACACAGTGTTTCCAGTACTCTCTTTTAACTTATTTTTCATCAGAAAATATGTGGATGATATAATATTAGCTTTACCTAATAATGATATAACAGAAATTTTAGATAGTTTTAATAGTTACGACCCATTCATACAATTCACAATCGAAACAGAAGACTCAGATCTTTCAGTCCCTTTTCTTGATACGAAACTTATACGATCGGTTGATAACATAATATTGATTGATTGGTATAGAAAACCATGCAGTTTGGGAAGGTATTTGAATTTCTTTTCTTATCACAAATTTTCGATGAAAGTGAATTTGTGAAAACAAATGAAAAACAGAGTTCCTCAAAGTTTTGATTATATCTTTTCATAACAAAAATTTGAATAATCTTCAAGAACTTTTCATACAAAATTCCTACCCACCATCTTTAGTCAAGAAAATTTTATTCAGCACATCCTTAACACAAGATAACATTATGAGACATTCTCATAATGAACTTGTTACAGATATGAAACAAGTTTCAATTTTTTATGCCTCATTACCTTATATAAAAGAAATAACACCTGAACTGAACAGAATTTTTCAATCTTTTGAAAACATCAAAATTGCAAATAGAACAGTTATTTCAATGAGACAAATATATTCGAAAGTAAAAGACAAAATTCCTATTTTATCACTTACAAATGTTGTTTTTAATATCCCTTGTCATGATTGCGATAAGAATTATATTGGCCAAACAAAAATACTATCAAAAGAAAGAATCACTTCTCATAAGAGTGATAGTATACACCCTCTGTGATGTGGTTTAGCTAAGCATGTCAATGATTGTGACCATCAGATGAACTACCTTTCAACAACTGTTCTTGCAAGAGAATCACATCTTTCAGAAAGATCTTTCTTAGAAATGGCCTTTATCTATCTAGAGAATAACTCCATCAATACAAAAACAGATATAAGCCATTTGAGTGAAATTTATTCTTTTTTACTTTCACTTGACATGAAACAACACTAAATCAAATTAATTCAACGTAGTGATCAAACCTACACTAAAATTGATTTGTCTTCCGAAATAATGTCTAACTTCAGTTTGAAAATAAAAAAATAAAAAATGAGCAACATCGATTTGTCATTTCGTTCAGAAATGTAATCATAATAACTTCAAAAATGTATCAACATTTCTGATTATTTAGCATCATTTTCTATGTTACAGTGCTTCTTATAACCTATTATGAACATATATGTAAACATCCCCAAGATAGAATCTCCCTGATGATGGAATAAACGATTCCGAAACCTTGGAAAAACTACAAAGAGTTTCCTTTCACATTGCTGCAGTCCCTACAAGTAGTTTTCCTCTTAACTAGTCAGCGACTACCCTCCTTTTATATATATATATATATATATATATATATATATATATATATATATATATATATATATATATATATATATAAATTAATTAAATTCTATAAATATTGATATCATATTTACCTCTATATAACTCAAATAAAATATCGCATTCACTGGAAGGTGTCTGATGGAAACTGAAATGTATTTCCGTCGATGACATTGACAAACGATGGCTCAGTGACTATAATGGAAAGGTTAAGATAACGATTTAACCCGATATATATTTTCTCTTTAATGAAATTTCGTTGCCTGCCTCTTCCTCGGGCGTTAAAAGCTTGTGCCGGGAGGAAAAAGAAGATAGATAATATTTATGATATGAATTTTCCACTGACACGTTCAGATAAATGAATCTCGGATTTCTTTGCCGTTATTTTCAGCTTCCGATATCTCATTTATTAATCCTACGCTCAGTACTAACTAAAATTTCAAAGTATATTATCTTTTCGAGTGGGTTTTAATGGTGAAAAATTTTATTGTCTGTAATTCATAAAGATTCATATGTTCATCTCAATATCAAATTTATTATAACTTGAATATTATAAAATATCTGATTTAGGATTCTCATGGTAAAGTAAAATTTGATATATTTTCATTCTTCAAACTGGCAAATGTAGGCAATTCGAAATATTTGTATAGATCAATTTTGACAGTGTGAATATTAACTGAAAAATAGTATATTTCCTTACTAGTGCGGAAAGTGCCACTTTTCCGCACGCGATTGCAAACTCCCAATCTTTTAATACTGGCAATACCTTCTCCACTATCTGCCAATATGGTAGGCGAAGACCGCCGAAACCTGTGGCCCGTATATAATTCGGGGTTAGGAAGTTTCAGAAAAGCTGCAATTCGGATATTTAGCGAAGCTATTCACGCCAACACATTGGACGGTAGATTATGAAAAATCTGTTGTGAGGAGTATTGGGTTTTCTCAGATTTGCGTATTTTCTGTAGAGATCTAAGTATCTGCCGTCGTTTACATCATTTGAAATGACTAAACTTCTGCTGGTGTGATTCTTCGAGTCTGGTATCTTCACAATCAAAAGGCCCTCCCTTTCCGTAATATCAATAGTGGTGATTTTTGCGAGTTGATCACGATGACATGCGCCGGCTAACCCAAAAATAGTTGCTACTTTTATTAGAAGACATGTTTTATCTGGTGCTTCCATCGAAAATTTTGAAATTTGTTCATTGGTTAAAATTTTGGCTTGTTTTGGTTGAAATCCTACATTTTGCTTCTTTAGATAAAACGTGAGCTTACAATATTGACCAATATCCACGTTGTTTTGAATTTTAATAACATTTTTGAACATCGAATATCTGGACCATTAATTTGTTGGAACGGTAGCTTTTGCTTAGATGTATAAAATATGCCAAAAACACTTCCTCCTTTAAACTTTTCACCCGCTGACTTTTGCACCACTTGTTAAACGCTGCATATTCTTTTTCGTACCTGTGTTTCGACTTTTCCGGTAGCAACTCTACATCTTTTGCTGCTTTCAGTATTGACTCGGGCAACTCATCATCGGATGAGTCCATTATAATATAATAATAATAATGAAAGGATTTTAACACAATATCATAAACGCGTCTTGCTTCAAGTTGACGTTTTTAATTTATTCAAATTGTTGACAGTATGTTGGCAGGGCGATAAAGGCAAAATTTGACATATACGCCAATTGTTATAACTGAAACTGACTACTAATGTTATTATTATTATTATGTTATGTTATTATTAATAGCAGTTATTGATATTTATGATACTCGGTATCCCAAATTTGTAGGTATATTTCTTTTGTATAATAATTCTTTAATAATTATAATTAGTTTTCCGCTTTGTTATAACGAACATGACGCGTTTCCCTAAATTTCGTAACATCATTATAGAAGGTACTGTGTGACAAATTTGTATACTTTTTTGATATTCTTACTTTTTCGTTTTTCTAACCATTTGAAATTAAAAAATATTGTTGATACATTCAGAATATTACGTTGAATATCTGAATACCTCAATTTTGAATAATAGAATTCAGTAGATCATTCAAATTTTACTCTGATTAGTTTTAGTTTAAAGTACCTATTTAAATACTGTAAATTCAAATAAACGACTCAGTTATCAAGAATTTCTGGAATTGTTTTATATATTCTCCCTAAAATTATATTTCTATTTTGGTACAGATCTAGTATAATCAAATATAATTTCACTTTCAGTAGGAGACACTGTTTTGATTGTTGTCAAAATTACAGTACTTTATTCATCTATTAGATCTGGTTGATTTTTCGGTATTATTTTTTCGAAACATTCATCAGTTTCTGATAGTCATTGATAATATACCTTTCGGAATGTGTAACTAACCAGAAATTTTCCAGTTATAATTCAACAAAATTATAATTCTTACGAAACAGAATTTTCAAATTAATATATGAAAAACCATTTCTTCCTACAAGTATGCTTTGTTCCAAGAAACAAAAATATTGGATCTAAGACTTTAGCACTTTTAAGTATATATGAGGTATGGCCAATCGCGAATTACTGTTGAAACTCGAAAGAGTTATGAAACTCGAAAGAGACATTCCGAATAAGCTAGTTTGATGCAGATGAGCCTTAGACAAAAGAATACAAAAGTACAATACAATCCCAAAATCAGTAGAACTAGAATAATATACGAGCTTATAAAAACAACTGATGGAATTTATGCTTACCTTACCTAGAAAGAGCTTAATTCAAATATCTTATGTGTGCTTTTATATTCTCATGCAGATATGTGTGACTTGTATTTGTAAGGTTTATTGCTATTATTTTTATTGTTTTTTGTTGTATGTGTTAGTTCATTCCTTGCGCTAAACTGCTTTTTCTAGTTGTTCATTATTCTTATAAATCAAATTTGTGAATGTACTTTTTGCCTGAGTAAAATTATATCATTATTATAATTATTTTTAATGCTTTTGAACATAATCAAATTTGCCATCATTTGAACACAAAGATGAATCAGTGTTTCAATATAATAAATAATTATGTCAGGATAGTACTGAAACTGCATATCTCTCTTATATTCAGGTAAATCGTAGAGAATCTTTCGAAGTCGTTAATCTATTGTGAGCTTTATAGTCTTCTAAACAATTCAAAAAACTAGAGCCATTAAATTTAACGACAATTCCCAGAAATTTTATGGCATCAAAAGTTATTTAAACTGCGCTCTTAATCCCTGTAGCCAGATGGGGGCATAATTAACTATTTCCACGATTTTTAAAACCTACAGCTCATCGTGTAATTAGATAATAATCCCCGGTTTCTATTTCAAAGGAAATTAATTACGTTTTGCCCTTACAGCAAATATTCTCTGGAATGGGCGTGGAAAATTTGTTGCAACATATTATTCCAAGCAGTGAATTCACACAATATTTTGAAATTAAAGTTGTATGATGATCATAATAATCTCTTATTGAAATCACGATAATTTGATAGAGATTCAACTCAACAAATATAATTAAAAGCATTAAAAAAGAAGGAACATTCACTTCGTGACTCGTGAAGTCACGATAATTTAACGAGAGTTTTCTCTAATAAAAACATCATTAATCGAATTGAAAAAAGATCATTTTAAGTCATATAATGATTTTTTCACTGAAAGAAACCCAAATCAATAGTGTAAAATATAAAGATTAATACGTAATAATTTATTTTTTGGTGAAGTTACAACTATTATATATACTCCAGTAAGTTAAGAAGCTCTTACCGCACGCATTTTTAAGAGCTTCTTAACTCACGCATTTTTATTACCGCACTCTTTCTTTAGATGACTACCAAAATAAAATAAAAAGTTTGTAAAACATTTATTTTGCAATACCTACTAAATACAAGTTTAATAAAAATAATGCCTCTTCTTCAATATCAGAAGGAATACTTTCCGAATCGCTTATTTTAGATTACAATTTTTGAAAATTGAATTCAAAGTGACATCAATATTATTTAATATCAAATTGACATTGCCATGCATGGTATTTCAGGTACTTATTTGAACAAAGGTATTAAGGTAAAATTAATTATAATAAAAATGAATCGTATAAAAATAAGTATCTCGGTTAGGAGTAGATAAAATATTGTACAATACACGCGAGTTAACCCCATTAAGACACTTGTGTGGTTACACAACTCGTGCTACGCACTCGTTGTGCAACTTTCACACGTGTATCTTAATGATGCTGTTAACTCACTTGTATCGTAAATAACTATTACGGTTATTATCACTGAAAGAAACATAACAGATCTCATCAAAAATAAAGGAACATTGGCAATATACACATATGACTCATTTACTGAAGTTATGATATTAATAGCTGTTTTCTTCAAGAAAATTCTAATTAAATACTTTAGTAAAGTAAAATTTATAGTCACATCATGAATTGTTTTGTTACTGATGAAACATAGTCGCATAATTAATTTATTAGTGATTTCACGATAATTTTCTGAAAAAATCAATTCATCTCGTCGAAAATGAAGGAACATTTTCAAAATTCATTAATTAAATCTGTAAAGTCTGTAAGTCACGATGACGGGTGGATAATTTTCTATGAAAGAAACCCAATTAATCACTTTAACAATGGAATATTTATAGTCACGTGAATTTTTTAGTGCAGTCACAATAATGTGACTGTAATTGAAGTCACGATGGTAGGTGGATAATTTCCTATTAAAGTAACCCAATTAAATAACATATTTCCAAGATTATAGTAAAGGACATAAGACACCTTTTATGAAAAAACAATATTTTTTCTGAAGGCCTAAAAAAATCGATGTTGGCATATATCATCGTCCAACGAAGAGTTTGAGCAATTTGAATAGAAAGCAACGCCATCTGGCGTTCCAATGAGCAAATACAAGCGGTCAGTTCAAAATTCAATTGAAAAAGCATCAGCTGTAGGG
Source organism: Cynegetis impunctata (assembly GCA_030704885.1). Classification (NCBI taxonomy): domain Eukaryota; kingdom Metazoa; phylum Arthropoda; class Insecta; order Coleoptera; family Coccinellidae; genus Cynegetis; species Cynegetis impunctata. The sequence continues at coordinate 225,153 of JARQZK010000007.1, read as the reverse complement.
ATGTACTTTTAAAAATAACAATCTTAATACATATGAGCTTAATCAACAATTATTTTTTCGGTTTAGTTTTAATCCTATTTTCTCTTCATTAATTTTCATTTCCCGATGAGTTTGAATTCCATTTCCTCTTTATTTATTTCCTTTTTCTGTCACCTCTAAGTTATCCTAACTAAAATTACAAAGGCGAGTGTGAGAATATTTGTAACCCTTCAACCAATTCAAACCAAAAACAATCCTATCCAGGACATCATGCGGAACTACCTATTTACAAACTTTCAACCCTATTGCTTCAAAATTGCGACCGTTATCGTGTGAACAAGATTTATTTCTTCCCCCAGGAGGCCAACCCCCCAACCAATTTGAACCAAAACTAATCCCATTCAAGATATCATACAAAACTACCTAGAAACAAACTTTCAAATTTATTGCTTCAAAATTGCGCCCGTTATCGTGTTTTCGTAATCCCATACTGTTATTTTGATTTAACAGTATTCAGATGACAATTGAAAAGTCAGTATTAGATGACAATTGAAAAGTCAAAGGCCGCCGGCCGTTATAATTTCATAACGGCCGGCGGCCGTTAAGAAATCACTTGTTCAAATATTTATTTCAAAACATCATTCTGCTTACAATAACAACATTGAAATCTTGGTACACAGTGAGTTGGGAGAATAAACCTCTGATTTTCATTTCGTATAGGCTGATAATACAACTTCATTAACCACCTTTAAATTCTTGCTTTTACGCCACATTTCAAAATTTTCATATTCTTTTCGATATCGCTCTTGAGTTATTTTCGGCAGTTAATCATCACTCGCTGCACTGCACATGATTCTCCCAATATTTCTAAAGGAATTTGATTTTGTTTCTCAATTTCATCAATGGTCGTCGTTAAAGCGAACTTGAGAACACAAAAAACTGACGTTGTTTATAAAACTGTCAAACTGTTCCATGACAACAGAATGCACGACGTTGGGATTTTTCTTGAGAATTGCGAGGTACGGGGTTTTTTCTTTCTTCCGAATCAAAATATAATCTCTCAACGGGATTACGAAAAATTTTTAACGACACACGGCCGATAAGTAAATAATCATTATTTGCTACATATCGGCCTTGTTACGTTAATAACTAAAACAAGCACATTCATACGAACATAAATTATATATATATATATATATATATATATATATATATATATATATATATATATATATATATATATATATATATATATATATATATACAGTGCTTTCATGATGAAAGGAACAAATTCATTAAAAAATTAGGTTTCTATTTCATGTTAAAATCCTCGGACAGGTCGATTAGTATTTTTATTTGGGCAATTTTCGCAATAAAAATTTTGTATACAGGGTGTCTCATTCAAGAGCTATGGCTTTGTCATTAGTTTTTTTAAAGGTAATACCCTGTATATTATTTCACTTTACAATTCTACGATAAATTCTTATCACTTTTTGTGGACATACCATATGCCTCAACTTGATGGATTCCCAGATTATAACGGAGATAGTGGAGCACCTGGAGATTTAAAATGTGGATTAAAAGTACAAAAAAAAATTTAGGTAAACATTGTCATTAAATCTGAAGAATGAAATTTCACATGTACCATCTGAATTCATTCACTGGTGCTGTATAGTCCGCAGTTTTCACGTTTTTAACGCTCCAGGCACTACACTACTTCATTGTTTAAGAAAATGCAATTACTTGAGAGAGAACGTATTGAAGTACTTATGATGATTGGTTTTGGAGATAGGGTGCGTTCACAAGAAGAAGTCTGCAATCTATTCAATGAAAATCATCCTGATCGCCCGCCAATTACTAGATCGACAGTCAGCAAAATTGAATCAAAATTCAGGAGATACGGCCACGTTAGAGATTTACCTAAAGGAAGACCACCGAGAGTATCTGAAGAAACAGTGCTGAACGTTCTACTAGAAACCCAAGATAACCCTCATACATTCATTACTACAATTTCCAATAATTTCAATTTATCAGTAGGGTCCGTGCATAAAATACTTAAGGTAAATAAGTATCATCCCTATAAAATTAAGCTGGTACATGAATTATTAGAAGACGATTTTGACCGCAGAGTACAGTTTTGTGAGCAGATTCTTGAAATTCATAATCAACATCTAAATTTCATTACAAACATAATTTTTTCTGATGAAGCCACCTTTACTTTAAATGGCCACGTCAACAGACAAAACTGTAGGTATTGGGCGACCGAGAATCCTCATTGGATGCAAGAATGCCACACACAGCGGCCTCAAAAAATTAATACATGGGCAGCGATTATTCGAAATCGTATAGTTGGTCCCTATTTTTTTGAAGGAACACTAAACGGAGAGGACTACTTGAACTTTCTCCAGTTCGAACTCATTCCGGCTTTAGCTGTTTTGTTTCCTAACCCACAAGATCCTGACATACCTAATAACGAGATATGGTTTCAACAAGATGGGGCACCTCCTCACTATTCAATCGCTGTTCGACAATTTCTTGATGCAACTTTTCCCAACAGATGGATAGGACGGAGAGGTCCGATTGAGTGGCCGCCAAGATCACCGGACATAACCCCATTGGATTTTTTCTTATGGGGTTATTTGAAGTCTAAAGTTTATTTGAATAGACCAAATAATATTGATGATCTAAAAGAGAGAATCAGGCAGGAAATAAGACTTATCAGTTCAGAAGTAATTGACAATGTGCAACGGGAAACATTGAATCGACTTCAAAAATGTCTCGAAGTAAACGGACAACAGATTGAACATATGTAAAAATTAAATTAGTAATTACATTTGTGTGTTTTCATATCGTACCTCTCATTACCCACTATCTCCGTTTCTGGCAATACATCGAGTTGAGGCATATGGTATGTTCACAAAAAGTGATAAGAATTTATCGTAGAATTGTAAAGTGAAATAATATACAGGGTATTACCTTTAAAAAAACTAATGACAAAGCCATAGCTCTTGAATGAGACACCCTGTATACAAAATTTTTATTGCGAAAAATGCCCAAATAAAAATACTAATCGACCTGTCCGAGGATTTTAACATGAAATAGAAACCTAATTTTTTAATGAATTTGTTCCTTTCATCATGAAAGCACTGTATATATATACATAGATAGAGATATATGAAATTTAGTTTCTGGTGCCAAGCATCATAAAAAATCATGAAACGAAAAACTATCTTGGTCCTAGAACTTTGCTAATCGCACCCATTTTAATAAGCAAGTTTTCAAAGTGAAAACCTGCTAAAAACTCATTATTGACCGACGAAGAGCAATTACATTCTATTCAACGTCATCTGGCTTTCCGATGAGTAAATACCGGTGGTCAGCTCACTATTCAATTTTGTAAAGCATCAACTTGTTGTAGAAGTACTTTCAGAATCAATAAACTTAATAAATGAGAGCACAATCAACAAAAAGCAATTCAAATGAAAAAAATTATGATTTACGTTGAATTTTAATCCTATTTTTCTTTATCTATTTTCATTTATAATGATATTTGACATTTATAAGGAAATCAACGCGAGCGAAACCGCGGGTAGAAGCTAGTACCTACCTATATAAAAAATATAACTTTCAACAGCTATTGCAGCTATTTCATTTGTTCGTTGAAGAATAGTTAGAGAATGAACGTTCCAAATCCATTTTAGGCAATTGACGTATAAAATGAAAAGCTATCGTGCCTGTGACATCTCTTTGGCTATTAATCAATGTCACAAAAAGCCTTGTAGGATACGTTGTTCCACTTTCCCATTCAACAAATTTGATTGAATCAATATATCAGAGGTAAAATAGAATTTTATAGTGAGAAAGTTTCAAGTACAGATAATCAATTCATAGCATCTAATAGTTATTTATGTACCGAGTGCGTTATATAGATCCTTATGCCCTGAGGGAAACATTCGGCCCGAGGGCCTCTGGCCCGATGGGCATAAGGATTTAGTAACGCACTCGGTACATACAAGATTTTATTTTTCACGAAAAAATTATTATATTATGATGAAAAAGCGATTTTAAAATCGTTTCATTGCTCCTATACATTTTCCTTCTCATAGTAGGCATGCCATTTGTTGATAGTTTGACGTTTGTGAATATTTTTGTCATCATATTCAGTGAATGTCATGCTGCTTTCTTTGTGTAGTTTTATAGAAATAATGAAAATGAAAATGAATTTCCCCAGGAATATCATAGAAAATGCAGCCAAAGCTGCGAATAATTAATTGCCGGAGAAATCCAGAGTCGGATACGATAAGGATTATGAAGTATTTAATCAATGAAATTTGCTTCATTTCTCCTAGTACAATAAGCGGGCGTTTTGAATCCATTATGCCCGCAAATGCGGGTGTAATGGCCTAGGGCATACTGAGTGTGTTTATAGAAACCGTATCCAAGGTGAAATAAACATATAATATACAAGTGAAAAATAAAAATTTATACTCATCCATCATTTAAAACAAAATTTGATAAACATAAAATTCATTGCAAAAAAACATATTAGTTCAATATGTTTATATTTATATAAATTCAGCAAACTTCAGTTTGCCGAAATATAAAGTGAACTTCGAAATTCTGATCGGAATAATTTGTAGTATATTGTAGCTGGTCGAAATATAAATCGTATGCTTCGCTTGCGTTGATTTTTTCAAATAACTGACAAAGATCATTAGAAAATGACAATAAAAAAATAGGCCAAGCTACAGAGATTTAGAGTGAGCATTTTCTGTAAAAAGTTTAAGAAGGAAACCAGCTCCGCCATTGTTTGTAAAATAGTTCCATATGGTATAGTAATATGTTTTGCACTCGACTTTATTATTTATAACTTTGTTATTAACAATTTTTTTTGCTTTTAAAATTGAAACTATCATAGTAATCGTGATGGTGTCAGACTGATTGTAGAAAATGAAAAGACGAAGTAAATGAGAGGTTGGACTACTCGATCGGAAAAAACTGGCCAAAATGCCGTTTTTTCAAAATTTCATAACTCGGTTATTTTCTGAGTTGTAGCTTAGATCCTTCGGTAAGTATTAGTTATTAATATAAACTTTATTTGTGCGAATAGCAGGAACTTTCCGATGCACAGTTTTTGATCTGTGGACATTTGAATATTTTACCATGCAATTTTCCAGCTGACCTGAATGCGACCTGAACGGCCGAGAAATTACTGTCATGTTCAAAATGTCGACGCTTTCGAATGTCATGCTTCTTCTTGCCTGCTGTTCTACCCCCACTCTTCATCTACTCTCACGCGTTTGGCCGTTTTTCGTCATGTTCAGATTTATTTTTAACATTTTTCTCAGCGTTTTCATGTGAAAGTTTTGAACTATGAGAATTCTACTTTCAAAATCTTTTTTGTAAATTCAAATCGGACCATACCTGCAGCATTAAAGTCTGCTGGAAAATTTCATAGTAAAATATACAAATGGCCACAGATCGGAAACTATGCTGCATCGGACAGTTCCTGCTTTTCGCACAAATGAAGTTTATATTAATAACTAACACTTACCAGAGGATCTACACTACAACTCAGAAAATAACCGAGTAATGAAATTTTGAAAAAACTGCATTTTGACGGTTCTTTTCCGATTTTCTCTTAAACTAAGGGTCTGATCGAGTCGACCGACCTTTCATTTTCTTCGTCTTTTCATGTTAAGTTTCAATTTTGAAAGCAAAAAACTGAGAAAAACGCGATTTTTTGAATAAAATTGCTAATAACAAAGTTATAAATAATAAAGTCGAGTGAAAAACATATCACTATATCATATGGAACTATTTTACAAACAATGGCGCAGCTGGTTTTCTTCTAACACTCTTCACATGAAAAAATTTCTGTAGCTTGGCCTCAAATAAAAAATAGCACATATATATATATATATATATATATATATATATATATATATATATATATATATATATATATATATATTTGAATTCTTGATTTTTACCTGTTTATCGTATTCATTCCAAGAGATATCAATTATTGGTATAACAGGTTTATTTCAAACATTACATTTTAAAATTAAAATTCATTGGACGTTTCAATGGAATTTCCATCATCATCAGCAAAAATCGGGATAAAATACAATTCAAATGCCTAAACATAAAACATATATACACATACACTAAAATAAAATAAAATAAATTGTATCTCACCAGAATGTTCGTCGGTAGTTGTCACAATACTACTTGACTCTTGAATCTCTGTTTAATCGATGTATAATCGTTAATTTTAAAATGTAATGTTTGAAATAAACCTGTTATACCAATAATTGATATCTCTTGGAATATATATATATATATATATATATATATATATATATATATATAAATATATATATATATATATATATATATATATAAAAATATATAGATATATATATATATATATATCTAAATATTAAAATAATAGTTAATAATAAGAATTAGACATTTATTAAAAGAAATAACGCATGACGCACGTTTCGGTGGAACTTCACCTTCTGCTGGAGCATCTGAAGAAGGTGAAGTTCCACCGAAACGTGCGTCATGCGTTATTTCTTTTAATAAATGTGTAAATTGTTATTATTTACCATTGTTTTAATGTGACTTTAATTTACACCAAGTATCGGCCCAATCAGTCCAATATATATATATATATATATATATATATATATATATATATATATATATATATATATATATATATATATATATATATATATATATATATATATATATATATATATATATATATATATATATATATATATATATATATATATAGCCGCCTAGCGCCCTGTTGACTTTCGATACATTACAATATTACATTATTTCCGAGGAAAATACGACCAAAAGTGAATGACTTGAACTGTGAATTCCCTTTTAGAAGCCTCTTAAAACATCTTCCACAGAAAAGAAGTTGGTTGGACTCCCTATCATAAAGACTGGCAAAAAAGGCCTCATATTCGAAAATTGAATTGTGGCGCTAAAGATACAGACAAAAGATAAGGGGACAGTCCCAGGAAATGGAACGAAAAGGATCTATTTTTATAGCGGGGTGTAATCTTGCTTCACATTTATTTGATCGAACGTATCATAAGAAATATATGGAGATCGCTCATCTTACGTAGTAAAAAAGTCATATATACTAAATCCGTCGTGTTTGCATTTTTATCCTTTGCGAGCTTATTCCGGGACCAGAATCGATGTGAGAAATATGAAAATGCAAGTAAGCAGTAAGTTTTTCATTTCATATTTCCAGGCGTTTTATTTTCAACACAACAGTTAAGTGAAAAGTTCTTTCCTCATAATGAATACATTTTCGGATTATTGAAGCTTTAAAATTTTTCTAATCATTAAGAAGAGAGGTAATCTGTACTGTGAGCATTAACTTAAACTCTACCATGAATATATTTCATAAAAGCTTCCGTGTAATTTCAGCACGGAAAATGTCTACTGTGGCTAGATTATTTTTTCAAACGTTGAATATTTTGAACTCATTATTTGATTCAACATATAGATATAATGGTTCAAGGAGGTGGCATTTGAATGCATTCTTGTTACAAATCTCACTTAAAATACATATTATGTACTAAAAACAATAATAGAATGTTGATACTACATGAACGGATATATTATTCATCTAATTTATATCATTAAAACTATTGAAGATTCTAAATGTGTATGAGAAGCTTCTTCTTGAGTTGTCACTGAAAAATCTTTGAAAGTTACCTCAGGAGCCATAATATCAGTTAATTCAAGAATAACCATAGTAGTTTCTGTTGTGGCTGCTACAACTGTTACTCCAAGGAGTACCTTGAGGTTTGCCAAAGATGTTTAACCCTATCATTACTACAGCGTTTAGTCTTTGAATTGAAACAATGATTTGCCCTTAGTTTACCATGATTGTATCGTGGTTACAACGAATGTTTTTGCAGTGTACTTTCGTAAGCTTGAAGGCTACTACAGTGTTTACCTCGAAAACTACCACGCTTTCCACTCTGGTTACTTAGATTTATCACAAAGTTTAAACTTTGAATTAAAACACACTTGGTTTGAGTTTCACTATATAAAAATATTTAGATACTGTAGTTAGCAGTAAAGGATAGTCGACATGTTTCGAGCTATGAACTCATTATCAAGACTGACTACAGGAGAGTATTACATCTCATTTTATAAAACGGACAATAGCAAAGGTGATACCTGAAAATCGATTTGTTCGTTCACAAGGGGTAATTTACTATTATGGGCGGAACTTATTTCGAGAATTTCAAGAAGGTCAGGGCGCTTTCCTTTGTTAGCTGAATGCAACAATTGGATTTTGTTGAAATCCAAGAAATGATAAAATTTTATACAATGTTCGGAGAAGCCAGTGGTATTTTAATTTTGTAGATTTGACTTTTTATGTTCTTCAACACGAATGTATATATTCCTTCCTGTTTGTCCAATATAGAAAGCAGAACATTCGTCGCAAAATATTTTGTAACCACCGTGTTCTCCGATGTTAGATTTTTCTTTATTATTGACCACGAATGAATTCAAGTTTTTTTATTTGTACAAATTTTTTCAACGTTAGTTTTCGATAGTCTCTTACAAAGTTTGCTACTCAAATTTGGCACATAATTTATTTGTTCTTCATTAATAGTTTGCGTGGGGTATATTGAATGCAACAGATTCTTTATTCGTTTTTTCCCAATGAGCTTTTCGATAAGACATTCATTCTAACCGTTATTGGTGGCTAATAATTTAATTGTATTAACTTCGGTTTGAAAATTTGAGAAAACAAAGAAAAAGTGAACAACCTATGCATGAACGAATGAAAAGCACTGAGTTTTATTTTAATTTGTTGGTTACTGTCGCTGTGAATTGAAGTATCTGTGAAGGTTGGATTTCTATAAATGTTGAAAGTAAGAGAATTCAAATTCCTAGCAATCTGAACACCTAAGAAATTCAAGATACCGTTTTCGTTTTTTACTTCTTTTGTAAATTGAATCGAGTATCTAGTAGAAAGTGTTTATATATTTAAGTGAATTATCTAACTGGCTATATGTACCGGTCCAAATACAAAAAATATCATCTACATACCGCCTCCATAATGAAACGTTAATAATTAAATTATCATCAGAATATTTTTTCTTCTTAATTATTCATGAAAATTTCACTCAACAAAGGCGATAACGGTGATCCAATGGGCAATCCGTCTTCTTGTTCGTAGTAAATATAATAATATATCATTAAATTTGAAATAACTCTGTTTCAAACATAATTTTGAGGCAAGCATTGTTTCGTTGACTGCTTGAGTTGTTAAATTTGGGTTCATCGCTAGATATCGCCTAACAATATTTTTAACTTCTTGAGTTGGCGTGGAAGGAAATAAATTGATAACGTTAAATGAAATTAATTTAGCATTTAAAGGAATCTTGATATTCTTAAGATGATTAACTAACTGATTAGAATTTTTAATGCTGTACTCTGGATTGAATTGTATTAAGGTGGGTAATTTCTTATTCAAATACTGACATAATTTATACGCAGGAGCGTTAATAATAAGATACGATTGGACGCATCGAGCAATCAATTTTATGTATTTTTGGTAAAGTATATAAAACCGGGGTGCCTGGGTTCATGGGAGTTAAGAAAAAAGTGTTGATATCTGAAAAAAGGGTTTAACTTATCTTAATGAATGATTTTATTTCATTTTGAAATTTTTTTGTGGGATCTATTTTCAGTTTTTAGAATTTATCTGCATGGAAAAGAATTTCGGATTTTTCAAAGTAGGTATTTTTATCTATGATAGTATTTCCTTGGTCCACTCTGCGTATAACCAAATGATTATCCTGAAGTTTTGATCTCAACTCTTTTATAGTTTTCAATTCAAAATTATTGTTATTTCTGAATTTATATTTATTTATGACTTCAGCGCATATAGTTTTTTCAAAATTCAAATTCTTAATTACAGACGAATTTAAAGCTAATTCAGTACTGATGGCTAAATGTTTAATATCATTTTTATTATTGAAATCGCGAGAAATGGCATTTTTAATAACTGAGATTGAATTCTCGCACATCACTTGATGAAACATCATAAAGAATAAAGTTTAAACTTTAAAATGAAACACACTTGGCTGAAGTTTCACTATATAAAAATATTTAGATACTGTATTTAGTAAAAGATAGTCGACATTTTTCGTACATATTCATAATTTTGTTATAATATCGATACATTTCAAAAAGTTCAGGATATTTGGAATATTTCAGTTTCTGCCAATAATACTGTGGATATCTGGAGGGAAGTCAGAGTTGTTTCGCTGCACCAAGTATTTTGGGCATTCGGTGAAAATGTCTTCTACACTCAGTTTTGTTTCACATATGTCACACATTGGCTCTTCGGTGTAATTTAACAGATAACTGTGAGTGAGAATGGTGTGACCTAAGCGTAGCCGATTGATGAGCACTTGATGTTTTCGGTTCTTTGTTTCGTCAGGCCACGGCTTCACATCATATTTTATTGACCTTAGTTTCGCAACGGACACTTGCCACTGATTTTGCCATTTCTGGCTTATTGCTATTTTTACCATTGATTTAATGTCTATGTCTGTAGATACTACTTTTGTCACTGATTTGGATTCATCAGAGGTAATCGCGCTACGAGCACATTCATCGGCTTTTTCATTTCCCTGAATTCCTATATGTGATGGAATCCATATGAAACAAATATTTTTTCCATGCTGCTGGATCACATGGAGTTCTTTTTTTATTTTTTGTGCTATCGGATTTTTGGGATATAAACACTTCAGCTTGTGTATGGAGCTAAGTGAATCCGTTAAAATAATATAATTCTCCCTATCTGTGGCATTGATATAAACCAGCGCATGGTAAATGGCATAAAGTTCTGCACTGAATATGCTCACTGTTGTAGGAAACTTATAGGAGAGTGATTCGGATGTTGTAACATAACTATTGCAGCTCCTACTCCATCATTGGTTTTTGAGGCGTCCGTGTAGATTTCTTTGTAGTTATGGTAGTCGAGAAGGATTCGGTTGAGTTCATTTTTGATGATCTGGCTGTTGGTATTGAGTTTATCAAAGTGAGTTAGGCTAGTGTAACAGTTTGGCAGTTTGACAGTCCAAGGAAAAGGTGGGTTGAATTTGGTGGAAAACGTTTGAGGTATTGATAGATCGAGTGTAGAAAGATGTTCGCGGATTCTTTGGTAGAAAGGTCTATAGATTCTTGTTGGATTCGTGAAGAAATTCCTATACTTGTCGCTGAATGTGTTACTGTGAGTAGGATTTGAAGAGGTTGAACTTATAGTTACTGCGTACGCCAAACTAAGGTAGGTACGTCTGTTCTGGAGAGATGGTTCTCCCGTTGCACAGTGGATGCTTTCAATTGGTGTTGTATAGTAGGCACCTAATGATATTCTAAAAGCTTTATTGTGGATAGTGTCGAGTAACTTGAGTGTCATCTTGTTTGCCGAGTCGTATGCAATACATACAAAGTCCATTTTGGATCTGATGAGTATTTTGTAAACGTGCAGTTTGACCGTCAGACCCCCACTCCTTGTGTGACAGCGTTTTCAATAGATTCAGTTTTCTATTACACGACTCAACTAAGTTTTTAATATGTGCATTCCAGTTCAATCTGTCATCGAATATCATACCCAGGAACTTTATAGATCTGACATATTTCAGATTTTGCCCATACAAGAATAGGGGTGGTATATTGTCCGTTTCTTTTTTGGAGAAGAGAACATATTTTGTTTTTTCTGTTGAGAAAACGAATCCGGTTTCTTTGGACCATTGCTCTAGGTTTGAGAGAGCTTCCTGATACAATGAAAATAAGGTGTCTACATTTTTGTTTTTGCAGAAGAATACTAGATCAGCCGCATATAGACGTGCTTTCATGGGTAATTTATTTTCTTTCAGAATATCATTCATGGCAATAAGGAACAGAGTTGGACTAATGACAGATCCTTGCGGGGTACCATTTTCCAGTGTGTGAAAGCTTGAATAAGTTTCGTTTGTTCTAACGCGAAGAGTTCTTATTTTCAGGAAGCTCTGAATGAAAGCCAAGCAGTGCCCACGAATTTTCCATGAATCTAATATTTTCATTATACGATATCGCCATGCAGTATCGAATGCCCTTTTTATATCAAAAAAGATGGCCGAGCATTTCTGTTTTACTGCTAATGCTTCATGAATATCGCTTTCTAAATCAAGTATATTATCATTGGCGGATCTGTGTTGTTTGAAACCGCTTTGCTCGGGGGTAAGTAGATTACGATGTTCAAGGGTCCAGAGCAGTCTTCTGTTAATGATCTTCTCTAGGATTTTACAAATCAAACATGTGAGAGAGATTGGTCTATATGAATTTGGGTCGACTTTTGGTTTACGTGCTTTAAGAATGGGAACAAATATCGCTTCTGACCATGCTGATGGAAATTTGTGTTCTATCCATATTATGCTCAAAAGTAGTTCATGTGTATTATCTGGGAGATTTTTTATGAAAATTACTGGGATCTCAACAGGGCCTTGACTTGTATTATTGAAGCTTAAGAGGGCATCATCGTATTCTTCTTTACTTATAGGCATGTTTAGAGGGTCTTCGTAGTCTATCAAGATGGGCAATTCAACTGCTTCTTCATCACGTTTTTTGTCAGGAATGATTCGTCATAATGAGAGGAACATGAATTTTCTCTGTACATTTCTAACAGACTCTCCGCAATTCCTTGTTTATCTGATACAGTTCTATTATCAACTTTCAAGATACTAATTGCTTGGTAAGTATTAGCTCCCGATATACTCCTAACACTTTTCCATACTTCGGTCATGGGAGTTGAGCTGTTGATACTCGAGATATACTGTCTCCATGAAGTCCGCTGAGCATTCTTGGTTGTTAATCTTGATATTGCTTTGAATTTTTTGAATTCAATTATATTTTCTATAGTTTTGTATCGTTTACATTTGTTGAAAGCTCTTTTACTGTCACGTATTGCCTGTTTGCATTCATTGCTCCACCAGGGAACCGGATTATGTTTAGGATTGAAAGAAGTTTTTTTTTAATCTGTGATTTCACATGTTGCTATATCTTTTTCTATTGTGGTTTTGAAGAGCTCCCAGTCAGCCGATCCGATATTCCATTTCGGAATCCGACAGTCTGGTTGTTGACCTCTCAGGTTGTTAGATATCACTATAGGATTGTGATCACTATTATAGTTTAAAGGTAATGCTTCCCTTGTTAGTAGAGGAGTGAGAGAGGGGTCACACATCGTGAGGTCCAAGACAGTAGATTCTCCTGTGTGCGCATTGAACCTGGTTTTGCTTCTATTATTTAATAGGGAGAGATTAAAGTGGTTGATTAGTTCTTCGATGGTCCGACCTCTGTTATTGGTAAAAATGGAACCCCATATGATATTATGACCATTGAAATCTCCGACAATAATACGTGGTTGAGGAATCTGTTCCATCAAGCTCAGACGATCCAAGATGTCGATTGTTTCGTTTGGTGGAAGATATATATTGCAGATAGAAATGTTATTCCCTTCTTATGTGACAGCAATAGCTTCCAAGTTGGTATCTATGTCAACAAGTTTTGCCTGAATATTTTCTTGAACAAATATAGCTACGCCACCACTTGCCCGCTCCTGTACGATTCTGTTTTTAAGAAAGGGCTGGAAGTTTCTCAAACTCGAAATTTGATCAGTTTTGAAGTGGGATTCTTGTAAGCAAATTATATTTGATTTTTGTTCCGAAATTAATACTTGCAACATTGGTAAGTTATGGTAGAAACCGTTTATGTTCCATTGCAGAATAGAGTTGAATGTTAAGATGAAGGTTAAAAATTGAGTTAGTTAGTAGTCTCCTGAGAGAAGTCTCTTTCAATATACGTGGGTCGTCAATAGTTTCTCCTCCAAAATGTTCAAACAGTTTTTTCTTCAGTTTAGTACTCCTCGATTCGATATTCCTTTCAGTGAAGTGTGGAAATATTTCTGTGAGCATATTTACCAGTGCTAATAGATCATTTGTGTAGTTTTTAACTACACTGACTGTGTATTTGATTATAATTCAATACAAGCGGAGGAGAGTGCATTTTGATGAAGTTTTCCGTAGGTTTGAATAAACTGTCTATTTGTTTATTAATTTTTGGTTTTTTGGCTCGTGAGATTTAGGAGGGTTTAATGAACGGAACCTCTGTAGCTTCTTGTTTATCCGTTTCAATATTTTCCTCGGTTGGTGTTAATATATCCTCTACAGGACGTTTACCGGTCTCTATATTTAGAGGCAACAGGTTTTGCGCGTCGGGTGGTTGTTTTGGATCTTCAGAGATTACATCTTCATTTGTTATTACTGTTATTTCACTTGAAAATGTTTTTCACTGAGAGGAGATAAGCCCAACCTTCTTACAGCTAAAACAGGTTAGTCTATCTTGGGAGAGGAAAATACGATAGGATGTATCATCGAAATTTATCAAAATAGATTCCGGAATTGTTACTTCTGGAGTACTGATATAAACCTGTCTTCTGAAACTTAGAATATGATTATATTCGGAGACACTGATTTGCAGAAAGGTTATTGGGGAAACTGGGGAAAAGCCAATTTTTTGTAGTTCATGGTTAAGTATGCCGTGGGGAATAGTTGGACACACATTGGACAAAACAATCCGCTCAGCAGAAGTTATCAGTCGTCTGACTCTTAGAGATTCACCATTTATTTCTATAATTCCAATTTCGTTCATAAATTTGTCGACTATGTCTCTGCTCGAAAGATACATGCATATTCTGTTGTTCGATAATCTTGATGCGAATAGTATGCTTTTAGGGTTTATTACACATCCCACTCTAATTAGTAGTTTAATTCCGTTTATAACGCTGAATATGATAGCTTGTTCTTTGGTAGGAAAAACTTGCTGAGTAAGTGCAACAGAGTAGCTTTTATTGGTTGTGTCATCATTTTGGGATAGGGGAGTAGATAGTATTTTTAAGTGCGGCCCTGGCTTCACAGGTGTGCGGATCATACCGCCACCAAAGTGGTATCACAGGATTGCTCTTATTTGTATATCGATATATAATATTATGCGGAGAGAAGTCGAAATGTACTTACAGTTCAATTCTGGGTAAATCACTTATTATCTAATTTGGAACGAAAAAAATCTCGATAAGAAGCCAATAACACAGATGTTGAAACTAAACCGTTCGATTTGGAATCTTCGCACCGAATGGATAGTCGACATGTTTCGAGTTATGAACTCATTATCAAGACTGACTACAGGATATACACCTTTTTTTATAAAACAGACAATAGCAAAGGTGAAACTTGAAAATCAATTGTTATATGTTACGTCATATTCATATTTGTCATTCTAGCTGCTCCGACAGTGTGTATATATTATATATATATATATATATATATATATATATATTATATATATATATATATATATATATATATATATATATATATATATATATATATATATACATAATTTGAAGCTCATGGAAAATACAAAAATGCAAAAGTTGAAGGGAAATAATTTATTTGATACAGAAACGTTCTGATAATATCTAAAATATGTTTATGTACTTTGTTCTGATACTTAATGAGGTATTTTATGTTTAACTCTGTAACTATTGAATTAGATTGATCTTCCAAATGTATCTGTTCCAACTCTTAATGATTCATGAATCATTAATAAAATCGAAATTATTTGAAATACTACCAGTTAGTCAGCCGCTTTAACGTTCCATGAATTCATGATACTCATTATCTTAAGTCCTTTGCATTCACCACTTTGAATGACCAGCTTTGCCCCCCATAATACCTCAGCCATTAATTCGACCGATTGCAGTGAACTATCCATTTTCCGAACACCGTTACAATTGGCCAAGACCTATGGAATTCATTCAATCCAGAGGCTCTCCTTGGGGTCGTTAAAGGTATTCTCTCTTGTAAATAGAAGTAACGATCGTGTTCTTTTCAATCTAGGTCGCACATTCACCCACATGCAATGTTGATGGTCTTTATTGCAACGAAAGCTTTGCTTAGTTTGAGAGTTGATTAGATTTTCCACTTACTATTATTGTTTGTTTTACGTTGGCTGCTTTGTTTAGAATTCAGTGATGCTTAGAATGCTCTGAAATATATTGCTAAGATGGTTTTAGATAATATTTACTATTCTCAATATAGCTAAATATTTACAACGACTGGGAGATACTCATTTTTGCTAAACTAGCAGATAAGGGCAGTACAAAAATTGTATGAAGCTACGGCGTGATCGTAAAATTGAACAGGGAAGCATTTAAGATGTCCACTTTAATTGAGAAAATTACATCTTTATAATAAATGATTCTATATGTGACACAAGAAATTATTCTATTAAAACAATAATGAAGGTCAAAATACGGGAAGGCCGTAAAAACCGAAAATACTTTTTATGAACTTGCACTCCCATACCTTAGTGAGGTAAGAAATTCAATTTATGGAGAGCACCATTAAAAGAAAACGAATTCGGAAGACATGCGTCGATCACGCAGCCAGCATTGTTAACAGTGGAATCTGCAAGTTGACTTAAATATAGTGATTATATTTAGACAGTAGATACAAAACTGCAAAAAAAAACATCAATTAACAATTAACGCTTGCCTTATTAACCCGGAATAACTCGGCTTAATATATTTTGCAGTTTAGTACTAACACGAAATAACTCGTCGTTAAACCATTTCTGTTTGCCCGGAGAGTACTAACTGTATTATATCGGACTTTCAAGTCATGATAGGGAATAATTGGAAACGCTATAAGGTAAATGCCTTATTATGGCCGTTCCGAAAATAAGAGATACGCATCCGCACTAGAAAAAATTTAATGAGGGAACCATAATAAAATACTGCTTTCCCCTATTTACGACTAGATACCGTAAGTATTTAAGGTTTCCTTATTTCCCTAATTCACCAAACCTAACCTAGTAACCTCCCAAAAAATGTTTCTCAACTCTAGTAATCCGTCTGTATTTTCAGTTTGAATTTTGTTTTGGATCGGTTTAGTGCTGCAATTGTCTGTTTTTTTAAAATAAATGTTCAAGTTTAAATTATGAAATATGAGTGGGCCAATACGAAACCTTGGTCAAGAATGCAGCATAATGAAAAAACAGATTAAGGTTTACTCATAATGATGATTTGGCCCTATTAAGAGAGTTTGTAGGACAAAATCCCCTATCAAATCCCGAAGGATGGGAGGTGATAAGGCAAAACATTCAAATTTCGACTGGCAAGGCCTTCTCAAGCAACACCGGCCCCACCTCCTAAAATTACGGCTTCCAAAATATTTTCGATATTGTTCTAAACCGCTATCAAAATTACAATTAAATATCTGTGAAATTTGAACTTTTTTTTAACAACAAAAGACAAGACACAAGTAAAAGTAGAATTTTTTTTAGGTTAGAAATCTATCGCTGTCCTAAGAACTGTCAATTTAAGGAGTGAGTTTCAATAACTCAATTTCTACCCTGACATTTAAGGTTTTGCTTTATTTAAATAAGGCTTAACTTTATTAAGGCATTACCTTAAAGGACGGTCTTCAATAATTCCCTAATATTACGTACAATGCCGAAAGAAGTCATTCACACTGCAATTGATTGGTTATAGGGTCTGCGCGCCATGTTTTTAGCGTCTGCGTTGTGGCGAGTGGCGCACGTGGTAGTGTAGTACTCGCTGCTAATGTGGGTACGTCGTCTGTTATTTACCGAATATTGTGCTAGTTTGCTCTTTACTTATTTCGAAATATTTGTTCTAGTTATTATGTTGTGTTTCACTTACTACTCAAAGTAATATACCTACGTACTCAATATCATGTCAAAATGTCGGTTTAGTACAAGTTTATTGAAAAATTCAAATTGAAAAAAAAACGAAATATAATTTGTTTGCATGAAACATTGAAATTTAATAGTAAGGCAAGCAGTTAACTCAGAATTCACTATTCAAGTGAGAAATTAATTAAGTCAGTCTGATGCTTCTGGCAGACTGTGTAACGTGTCAATTCCCCGCTTAACCGCCGCTACTGAATTCTACACTGAAATAGGTACCGTGATTCACGCTATCAACCGATATGTCACTTTTGTTTCCTCTATGATAAATGACTTGCGTGCAATGAGAGTATCGAGATAGCGTTAAAGTTCCACGTGAAACATGTAATATCGTTCTCTTTAGCCAAATAACTATTGAAGAAGTAACATCGTTAAGTATTAGAATTATATTCAATATCTATTGAACGCTTATTCAACATATTAAAGTTATTAAGTATCTGTGGCGTCTGATAGACGGTAAGTTATGAGAAGAAATATAATTATTTCGTATAAATGCATTATCCTGAAAATCTGAATTGATTCCTTGTTTCATTTTTCCGCCATTTCATTTTTTTCATTTATCTATATTAAATTATTTATCTTTCAATATTGAAATAATCATCTTACATTTCTTCAGTTTGAGATTGTATATTGATTTGCCCCGAATTATTTTAGCCACCTGGTCTGGAGTTTAAAAAAAAAAACCACCTTGTCTGGAGTTTAAAGAACCACCTTATCTGGAGCTAAAAATCACCTTATCTGGGGCTAATATTCACTTTGGAAACCACAGCTGAACCAGGGCAGAAGTCAAGAGTACAATCCACCTAGGAAAAACGTCGATAGAAAATTAAATAAAATAAGAAGAAAAGATAAGTCTCTGTACATTTGATAAGAAAATAGTAAATACCTTCATTTTATTTTGTTGTTATTACTGAGAACAAACTAGAACACATATATGTTTAACCAATCTCCCTGCTAGCTCGGGAATAAATAAATCTTAAAAGGGAGGGTGGTTACAACGTTATCAATCATATCAGAATTGGGTCTAAAATTTCTAAAAATTCTTAATAGTTTTCAGTTTAGTTTTATTCTAATATGTGTGCATACTTCGGATATCGCCTATAAAATAGATAGTTATTTTTGAAGGCTGCGATTTGCGAAAGTTGAATCTGTTCTATTTATCATAAAAATTTTCTTTGAATCCTTTTCTGTGTTATCAAACGGTCTAACGTTGATAATTGAGAGGATAAATCAACTTATGATCTCCAGAACAAATTTAAATTTGATCTCATAGATGGAGAATGAATCATCATAGTTTTGAATAGAATCCTCTTAGGTTTGACGTAAAATTTCTTCGTTTGAAAAAATGAAATGAGTTATAGATATTAATTTCTCTGATACAGTTATTTCTTTGAACATTTAAATTATTATTTGCATACAACAATGTTTTCCCTGAAATATAAATATATTCTAAAATCATTGTTACTTTGGGATATGGATCAATTATTTATTTTATCGAAATTCATCTGAATATAAATGAAACAAATTTATATTTCAGGAGAAAAGATTATTACTCAGCAATGCATTCGCATATTCAGTATATTGAAGACCATTAAATAATATATATATATATATATATATATATATATATATATATATATAAATATAAATTAATATATATATATATATATATTTATCTATAATATATAAAAATATATATATATAAATAAACATATATATATGTATATATATATATATATATATATATATATATACATATATCTATATATATATATATATATATATATATATATTATATATATATATATATATATATATATATATATATATATATATATATATATATATATATATATATATATATATATATATATATACAGGGTGAGTCATTGATATGGGAAAGCTTGATTGCACCTACACCGTTAATGATATCAAAACGAACCAAACGGTTCTGCAAAGGGGAGGTCAGAGTGCAGTTCGTAAAATTATTTTGCCTTTTACAGGGTGTACCATTTTTACGGAGCAAATTTTGAGATCCTTTTTTTAAATGGCATTCTATAAATTTTTACACATATTTGAATTTGTCGTTTATTGAGATTTGTAAATTCGTTAAGTTTTTGCAAATCGCTTCAGCCGTTCAGAAGTTATTCAGTTTTTTCTGAAAATTAATGCCTTTGCAGGCATTTTTAAAAAAAATCGCAGGGCACTTGTTTTTTTGAATATCAAGTTGTTATTTGGGCTGTATCTAAATAATTGTTCTGGGTATCTTTTGACGAAGAGATAATCTATTTTAATTGTGACATTACCTTACTGTAACACATTGATTTTGGTACACTTTGAAAGGCCATATCTTGATTTTTTCAAATGGCACTCTATTTATTTGATTACTTAGTCGCATTGATCATGCCATTCTTCATCTTTTCCAAAAATTGATGGTTTAGAAGATAATTCACATTTTCCAAAAAATCAACACATTTTTTCATCTTTTAAACGAGTGACATGACAAACAGTTAATTCTGATAACAGACTTTTACTTGTTCATTGTGCCTTCTATTGATTTATGCATTCAATTTCAGAAAATTGTCTTTTATTTGCGCGTTTCTGAGAAAAAGTTTATAGTATCATATATTTTTGAAAAGGTAAAAAAAAGACAAATTTTATAGTCTGTAAATATACAGGGTATTCCATTCAAAAAAACATAAGTTTGCTTTATAACTCAAAAATAGTAAACATGTAACGAAAATTATCTACACCGATGCATTCTACGAAAAAAAATCTATAAGAATGTTATATTACATTTTCGATAAGATGAAGGATAATCCCAAAATGCAACATTTTCAAAAATGCCATGTATTTTAAAAACTAAGAGTTATTAAAATTATGTTGACGGCGTCTTCAGTTTTTCGAAAAAGTAGCACAGTGTCGCGAAAACCGCAACCCTCTATCTTCAAAAATAACGGAGATACCATTCAAAAGTACCCAAAATGGGACACCCTGTACTAAGCTTCTATAATTTGATTTCAGTAATGTCTCATCAAACTTTGAAATTGACACCCGCAGCAGTTACGTTGACGTCTGTTATCAGAATTTATTGCTTTTCATGTCACTCGTTTAAAAGATGAAATAATGTGTTGATTTTTTTGAAAATGTGGATTATCTTCTAAACCATCAACTTGTGGAAAAAAACATGAATATAGAAAAGATGAAGAATGACATGTTCAATGCGACTAAGTAATCAAATAAATAGAGTGCCATTTGAAAAAATCAAGATATGGCCTTTCAAAGTGTACCAAAATCAATGTGTCACAGTGAGGTAATGTCACAATTAAAATAGATTATCTCTCCGTCAAAAGATACCCAGAACAATTACTTTGATACAGCCCAAATAACAACTTGATATTCAAAAAAACAAGTGCCCTGCGATTTTTTAAAAAAATGCCTGCAAAGGCATTAATTTTCAGAAAAAATTGAATAACTTCTGAACGGCTGAAGCGATTTGCAAAAACTTAACGAATTTACAAATCTCAATAAAGGACAAATTCAAATATGTATAAAAATTTATAGAATGCCATTTAAAAAAAGGATCTTAAAATTTGCTCCGTAAAAATGGTACACCCTTTAAAGTACAAAATAATTTTACAAACTGCACTCTGACCTCCCATTTGCAGAACCGTTTGGTTCGTTTCGATATCATTAACGGTGTAGGTGCAATCAAGCTTTCCCATATCAATGACTCACCCTGTATATATATATATATATATATATATATATATATATATATATATATATATATATATATATATATATATATATATATATATCTATATATATATTTTTATACTTATATATATCTATATTATATATATATATATATATATATATATATATATATATATATTATTCGAATTGTTGTTGCCTGTGAACTATTTCTAATCTCTTGATAATTATTAGCAATAACAGGCTTGTTGAATCTTTAATAACTTGATTTTATTGAAAAGTTGACGTTTCGCCACGACATTCGTGGCTTTATCAAAAAGTTTGATAAAGCCACGAATGTCGTGGCGAAACGTCAACTTTTCAATAAAATCAAGTTTTTTAAGATTCAACAAGCCTGTTATTGCTAATAATTATCAGAGATTATATATATATATATATATATATATATATATATATATATATATATATATATATATATATATATATATATATATATATATATATATATATATATATATATATATATATATATATATATATATATATATATATATATATATTATTTAATTTAATGGTCTTCAATATACTGAATATGCGAATGCATTTCTAAGTAATAATCTTTTCTCCTAAAATAGATGATATTAATCACTTAAGATGAAGTAGGTGTTAAAAAGAGTAACATTGTTATATTATAAATGAAAGAAATTTGTTTCGTTGGATTTTTGTTATATTTTTAACAAAAGTATGATGTGTTTTGGCGACCCAGTCATTCCCAAATGGAATGAAATACAAACAGATGTTGATATTTATATCTAGAGTTTTTCAATTTCTAAGAAGTATGATAGTTTACGAACGTTATACTGGTCCAGATTAGATGACCAGTTGCAATCTTGTTAATAAGTCAATAGTAGGGATGAATTTTGCTACTATTATCACATATTTGAATAATTTCAAGATTATCTATAGATATTTCATGATTGGTATTCTTAATATGTTCAAAAATGGTTAATTTGTTATCCGATTTTAACAATTTTTCAGTTCAAAGTACTGAGATGAAAACTTGCGACCGTTTTGTCAAATATAGACCGCTAGAATTCAATTCTGTATATGCCTGGTATATTTGTTAAAAATGAAGTGTGTAAATCATACAAAATAAATTCGTTTGATTCATATTCAGATGAATTTCCATAAAATAAATACTTCATCCATACCCCAAATTAAAAATGACTAGATTATATTTATATTGCAGGGAATGCATTGTTGTATGCAAACAACAATTTAAATGTTCAAAGAAATAACTGAATCAGAGAAATTCATATCTATAACTTATTTCATTTTCTCAAACGAAGAAATGCTACGTCTAACCTAAATACAGTATGAGGATTCTAATCAAAACTATAATGATTCATTCTCCATCTATGAGATCAAATTTAAATTTGTTCTGAAGATGATAAGTTAATTTATCCTCTCAATTGTCAACGTTAGACTGTTTGATAACACAAAAAAGGATTCAAATAAAATTTTTATGATAAATAGAACAGACTCAACGTTCGCAAATCGCAGCCTTAAAAAATAGCTACCTATTTTTAGTAAATAGGCGATATTCAAAGTAAGCACACATATTAGAACGAAACTAAACTGAAAACTCTTTAGAATTTTTAGAAATTTCAGACCCAATTGTGATATGATTGTTAACGTCTTTCAGAAGCATCAGACTGACTTGATTAATATCTTACTTGAATAGTGAATATATATATATATATATATATATATATATATATATATATATATATATATATATATATATATATATATATAGATATTCATATATATATATATATATATTTAAATAGATATTTATATATATATAGATATTTATATATATATATATATATATATATATATATATATATATATATATATATAATAAAATTGGATAGTAAGTAATACACAACTACGGTAAAAGAATTGAATATTATTTTAAACAGACTCATCCAACTAAAAATTCTTTCAATCAATTTCTAGTCTATTTTCAAATACTCATATTACTGGTTGAGATATCGAAATATATATGAACAGAAGAAATAATAACGAATTAACTTACAGCAGTACATTTTGATTACATAAAATATGTTTCACATTCGAAGAAGCTATTACTTCGAAAGAACATCTTTGTAAATAAAACATAATTATGTTTCTGTGGAAATATGTGCCACATCGTAACAATTTAATGGAAATTTTGCGAAGTTTTTATTAACATTTGTCGTTATAATAAATTTATGGCAAGTTGTAGCTTCGAAAATTCAATATTCGGTATTATTAGTTTGTAAAACAAGTTAGCGCTTAATCATCACATTTGCATAAGTAAAACCATCACCTTTAATTTAATCTTATACAGTTACCAATCTCGCTAATGGAAGTTATACCTTCAAGTTTTCCAAATATCGAAACTTCCAAAGTTAAATCCAACGTAACCGGACCATTTCGGTATCACTGAATCTGTGGAGCACCACATCTACCAACTACACTGCAAAGTTTAACAATTAATCAGATATAATGAGGAAATGTAATACTATCATCCATTGAAAGGGCAATCGATGTGTTCGGAGAAATTCAGCTTAGCTTCTTGTTTGTTTATCCCCTTCGGATTCTAAAATGTAATATTAGAACAAAAACAGACATGTCGTGGGACACCCGGTCAGAACTATTTCGTTTTTGCTATATAATTTTTGCTGAATAGCAGTCACAATTAAATAAATTAACAACGTCTGATAGTAATTGAATGAAAACAGAATTAGTCATACTAGGATATATTATATATATATATATATATATATATATATATATATATATATATATATATATATATATATATATATATATATATGTATATTTATATATTTATATTTATATATTTATTTATATATATATATATATATATATATATATATATATATATATATAATTATTTATTCGAACTGTTGTTGCCTGTGAACTATTTCTAATCTTCTGATAATTATTAGCAATAACAGGCCTGTTGAATCTTAAATAACTCGATTTTATTAAAAAGTTGAAATATATATATATGTATATATACATATATTTATATATATAATTATATATATATATATATATATATATATATATATATATATATATATATATATATATATATATATATATATATATATATATATATATATATATATATAGATATGTATATATACATATATTTATATTATATATATAATTATATATATATATATATATATATATATAATGTGTTTTTGATAATTATTAGCAATAACAGGCTTGGTGAATCTCAAAAAACTCGATTTCATTAAAAAGTTAACGTTTCGCATCAAAAATGTTTTCGGCTGTGGCCGTTCTCTGTTAGGTATTTATTACGTGCTATTAATTCCAATATTAACATTCAAATCTGTTATCATTAGATAGTGAGGGAAACCACAGAAACCTTTACCCACGTAATGTTCGAAATAGGTTCAAATTATTTTGATTTTGAAAAGTCAAAGAATAGGGTACTTTTGATCTCTCTTCCAAAAAATTTTTATTACGGCTGTGGCCGTCTTCATTTATTAATTACGTGCTATTTAGTCCAATATCAACAGTCAGGTCTGTTGATATTAGATGGGAAGGGAACCACAGAAATCTTCACCCACGTAATGTACAAAATAGGTTTAAAATATTTGATTGTTGGATTTGTCTTTAAAAAGACATTACTTTTAATTTTGGAGATCACATGTTCTAAACTATACTTTCTTTTCAGAAAAACTGAAAATTCTAGATGTTTAGATTTTGTCTAAGAAGATGAGTTGTTATGGTGAGAGTTTGTTTGTTGAATTATTTTGTTTTGATTTATGTTGTTCTCTAGCCATAACAACTCATCTTCTTAGACAAGTAATGTCTTTGTAAAGACATCCAACAATCAAATATTTCAAACCTATTTTTCGATGAAACATAGTAGTCCTTTTTAACTATTCAAATTTTTTCAAATCAATAAATGTCAAAGAAATTTCAATATTTCAAAAGTTTTGAAAAAGCCACGAATGTCGTGGCAAAACGTTCACTTTTTAATGAAATCGAGTTTTTTGAGATTCACCAAGCCTGTTATTGCTAATAATTATCAAAAAGTTGAAAATAGTTCACAGGCAACAACATTTCAAATATATATAAATATTTTCTGAAATTTACTGATTTTCTGTTATTTACATTTCTGCTTTTTGAATTATTTTCATTATTAATTGTATTTTTTTTTTGTTTTTGATGTTTATGAATTTATTTTCTTGCCAATCTATGTATGCTATTTTGCCTCCTATAGATCATTTTTTTAATAAAAGAAAATTTTTGTAAAGAATATTATTATTATTCATTCCGATACCTGATGATCATCATAGGAATAAATAGTAGGTTATTTGTAAAACTCATGATAAATTCTCCACTTCGAAGTTATACGTAATCTCTCATAAATTGAGGGTAACATTCTTACTAATAGTAGTACTCCAAAATACTTAGGAATGACTCTACTTCAACAAGCATTTCTCCCAAACAGCATCTAAGCTGAATATCCGGAATAATATCGCCTGAGGACCCTCTCCTCTGCGCTGGGTTTGGTTTGGTTTACTCTACTGTTGAGTACTGATCCCCGGTATGGATCAACAGCACTCACTTAAAAAAAGTGGACGTCCAAAAACAACACAATGCGTATCATATAGGGAACAATTGAATCGAGTCAAACCAAATGGCTCTCCACAGTTAGTCACATTCCCCCACCATACCTACTGTCTAGATAACCAACACTAACAACAGCAGAAGCCTTTCACCAAAATGCTTTCAATCTGACGGAGTCATGGATGAGAGAATGGGAATCAAAGTTGCCGCATTACACACAGATTATGCCGTCTATAAGTCGTAACTTACCAGGCTTTGACATGCCACGAAAAGCATGATTAGCGTTGAACAGAATACGGAGGAATCACGAAAAATGTGCTACCTAACACTATGTTTGAATGAAGGAAAGAGTCTTCCCCAGAATGCAACTGCAACACCAAAACAAACAAACCATACCGCACATAGTAGGAACATGCTCTATGTGATACTGGATGCAGCAGTTAATGCAGCCGAATGAATCCAAAATTTAGATTTCTGTTTATAATATTTATAATAACTGTTTGTACTGGTCATTGTTTATATCAAGGGCGCACCCAGGATTATATTTCGGGGAGGGCTGTTTACATTTAAGTAAGAAATTGAATAATTGAGAAACGAAATTTACTGCTAAGATTTGAACATAAAACGCACATTCCGTATACGGTACATCATAATAGATCTGCTGGATGACCAAAAATGACCAGTGATCTTATTTTATTTTGTAGATGAGCTCATTTTACAATTATTATCTTAGTAATTTCAACTTTTAGAAATCTCGGTGGGGGCTGTAGCCCCATGGCTCCCCTTCTGGGTGCGTCACTGGTTTATATATATATATATATATATATATATATATATATATATATATATATATATATATATATATATATATATATATATATATATATATATATATATATAT
This sequence comes from Cynegetis impunctata, assembly GCA_030704885.1. Taxonomy (NCBI): domain Eukaryota; kingdom Metazoa; phylum Arthropoda; class Insecta; order Coleoptera; family Coccinellidae; genus Cynegetis; species Cynegetis impunctata. The sequence goes on along the minus strand of JARQZK010000007.1, from coordinate 197,987 downwards.
ATATATATATATATATGATAACGGTAACCCTATACATCCCCTTTACGCTCCCCATCCTTTGTTACGTCAGGACGGACGAGTGGTTGAAGCAGACATACGCCTTACCAATGCGGCAGTAGGGAACTACTGCGCACAAGAGGATAGTCATATCAGGGGAGCCGTCGTGTATGCTTTACCGTATGAACAAATTGTTAACGTATGAAGCAATAAACGGAATTGGTTTAAATAGTTATGGTTATTTGTGTGAATCAACCCCAGTATTTAACATATATATATATATATATATATATATATATATATATATATATATATATATATATATATATATATATATATATATATATATATATATATATATATATATAAATATATATATATATATATATATATATATATATATATATATATATATATATATATATAATATATTACTAATTCCTACTTCATCACAAAATTCCCTAAAATATCTACATCCTTGAGAGAATAAATATTATATTGTTTTTGATTCACTCAGGAACCAAACATGACATTGACGATAGAAGAATCAACTTTCAAAAAAAAATTAAAAATACGCACTTGCGAATACAGCTTACCTTGAGATTATTACTCTTTCATTGAGAGTGTTACTCTCACATTGAGAACGTTACTGTTACATTACTGTTTCTCGTTTTTAAGCCTAGCTTTCATTTGCCATGCATCAGGAGTGTGAAATACGAAAAGGAGGTTAGTTGAAAAAAGGAACACCAAAACATTCGATGAATCAAACATTTTCAAATTAAATTAAATATTGAACGAATTCAAATTAATTTGATAAAACGTGTGGTATCTGGAAATAAACTGAAATATTCTTCAAAAAAGTACATTCAGTAGGTACATTAACTTTCTACTACAAATCTCCTGAAGATAAGAAAAATTCTTATATTTAATTTAGCTCGTTCCAAAACTAAATTCCACATTACTTTTATCAAATATAAGATATGCGTCGTATTATACTGAACTACTTACTGTTCCTGCAAATCATCCATATAAATTTGATATCATTGAAGTTATTTCGAACATCTCAGTAAGTTTGACATCCAAATTCAACTTGGCATTCGAATGTTCTAGATTCGGATCTCCATTTATAACACATGAAATAGGTTCGATTTTCTTCGTAGATAACTTCATGACGAAAACACTGTGTTTCTGATACATTATTCAGTGGATTTCCATGAATTATTCAGTGGTGTGAAATGGAATTTCATGACAAATTCTTTGCTGGCGAATTTATTCTAATGTACTGGACTGAAAAACGAAGATAGACAACTCTGACAATAAATATAACTTCAATGACTCTATTCTAATCACTGGTAATATAAAGCTAGAGCTAAATATGATTATCCTCAGTAAGCGAAACTGAATTCTTAATTCACAATCTCACAGTTTCATTCAAGAACTAAAAATTGTACTGAAATATAGGCATTGCAGACAAAGTTGTATAATTTAACGGGAAGATAATTAAAAACAACACAAAAAAATTAAAATGGACAAATTTAGGAATTGAATCCAACTGAAATAATACTTATCTTGAAGACTTTTGAAATGAGGTTTCTCCGAAAATGCGACCTTAATGACAAGCTCTGCTGCTCACGAATTTTTTCACTTCGAGGACCGGTCGTACACTACGTTTCGAATTTCTCATTGAGAAATCTTAAATTATAAATATCAAATGCATCGGTGAAAAATCGATGTCCTTTCTTGATTATTATTCAATTATCTTCAAGAAGTATATTTGTATAGTGTATTCTCTCATTGACTACAAGCAACAGAAAAGTTAAACCAATAGTAATCTTCAGGCAAATCATTATTAATGCTGGTCGTAAATGCATTTCAATTCGGTTACCTTTTACCTTTTGAATTACAATGAAATACGACCCATTGCCTTGTTTCAATAAGACATGCCATTCAATTACCTGGTTGGAGAATAATATATATGAATCTAAAAAGTGAGGCAGTTTATATTCAGTTTGGTTCAGTTCAAGACTCCAGTTGATTCTGGTTGATCGGTCATTTCGAATTCAGCCACTTCAGTTCATATTACTCGAACAAAGCTCACAACGAAATATATGCGTCTTCAGGTAATAGCCTTAGCATCGAGGAAAAAGTAAAGGTCCATGTTCCATGTGTGAGGGAGCCGAGTTGCACGAGTTATGAGGAGGAACTCCTTCATCTAGATTAGATATAGAAGTCCATTATGGGTAGGTGAGACATGGACAAAGTAGGGTTAAGAGGATAAATACTAGCCCAGCCCTAAGCTGCTAACTAGCTCGGTAACATGCGGGCATATCCCAGCAGCTATATTCAGTTATATAGTCAGTTATAATATCACAAGAGCATCGAAAATAATCGATTATACTTCCGAGTCACGTATTTGTCCGTATTTTGCGAAACATCCACGAGAGCGCAGCTCGAGTGATGTTTTAAGAGAATACGTCAAGTGACGAGGTCTGTATGACGATTATTTTCGATTGCTCGAGTGATATTCGTTACCATTATATAAAGAATAAAAAATTATTAATATTTTTTGACAAACGTCAAAACATCGTCAATATGAAAACATTCACATTTTGACACGAGGCGAAACACCAAAACGATTATATCACGTCGTCAAGGGTATTTTCTGTATTCTGTATTTTTGGGAATGCAGTCGAGACCACAGCACTTAGGCCCCATTGGGCCCTTTGTGCATCCTCCCCGGGAACATCACCAACCTAGGCTCCCAACCATCCCAGTTGTTTGAAAAAGAGGGTGATTGCACCTAGGGGGATTTCCCCTCAAGGTGGCTAAAATTGGCCACCGTTCACCCAGAATGGATTCTCGGAGTAACGAGATAGCGGGGCATTCACAGAGGACATGTTGTACCGTCTCGTCTTCCTGTTCACAGCCTCTGCAGAGAGGTGTGTCGCTTAATCCCATATTAAATAAGGGCTTCCGAAGTTGGCAGTGTCCCGTTAAAATTCCCACGACATTGCGTAGTTTTCCTCTGGGCATCGCCAGGTAAGTCATTGCTGCATCTTTATTGGGATAATTTGAAAGTTCCCTGGCAAGTCTGCAGGTGGTTGTTTCATCCCATAGGATTTTGAATTTTTGATGGGTGTTCTCTTTCATCATTTGTGATTTTGCTGTCAGCGGTAGTAGGCTGGAAGGGCCAGGACCGAATATGTTCAGGCCGGCTGCTTTTCTAGCCAATTCGTCAGCTTTTTTGTTGCCATTGCATCTAGAGTGGCCTTTAACCCAGCACACCATAATTTGGTTTGTATGGGCTGCACCCGCAAGTGCTTGATGGCATTCCCATAGTGACTGTGAAGTTATTTTATGATTCTTTAGGGTCAGTAACGATTGTCTACTATCTGTGTAGATTTTAATGGTTTTGTTCGTTATGTTCCTACGAGCAATCTCGTTCGCAGCTATGGTTATGCCCGTTAGCTCTGTCTGAACTATGTTGGCACATTTGTCCATGGTCCACTTAAGTTGAAATCGCAGGTGTCTCGAATATATTCCACAGCCTGCTCCTTTTTCTCGCTTTGATCCGTCCGTGAAAATATTGATCGTTCCTTCATCGGAGGTCTCATTTCCACTGTTTGTATGTATTGAGTAGGGTTTATCAAAAACAAATCGCGGGGGTATGCTGTCTGCCTTAACCTGTAGCAGGGGCATCGTGTTAGTAGCCTCAAGCCACAGGCGATGTCTAGTCTCCCCACATCCTACTTCTGGCTTTAAGGGTATATTCACTTATCAATACGCAGTAGTTATGCAAAATTCACGGATTCTATTGGCTTATTCATACATGAGCTATATAATCGGTTACATATGTTTTCATGGTGTGCTTAATCGAAAATACCTTCGAAATATATTACTTATCTAGATCTACTTGTGGCATTGAGGCGAATATCTATTCTACATTTATATGGAGAAGGTGCGATAGAATCATCTTTTCAATGTAGACATGCGGTCATAATAATTTTGGGTGCAATGTTAGATATATTAATCGAACCAACCTCTCCAAAAATATTCAAAATGCGTCATACAACTCTCTGAATGTTCAATCAAATAAATTAATTTACAGAAACTATTCGGTTGTCCGGAAAGTTTGTACTGATTTGGAAGGAAAATTGAAACGCTTAAGATCTGAAACTATTTCTGGAGGTTTTTGATCAATTTCTGTCTTGAATTCATCTTACTTTGAACAATTGTTCTTTGAATTTGTCGTCTCGTTGTTTGGTATAAGCTTATAATACAGGATCACTTTCCAATAACAGAAGATTGGATGAGGAGCGCCTTTTCAGGTGGCTAAAGGTGGTTCATTCCAAGTTTCCCATAATCTATCTCACGCAACATGGTTGTAAATTATCCATTTTTATCACCCGTCATTTTTTGCTTCAAAAACTTCTCGTTGCGTATAAAGAGTGAACCGTAATTGGAAACGCGATCCATCAAATTGATTAATTCAGTCAAAATTCCATATTTTACGTGTCGTATAGCATGAGTTATTCTCGATAAGTGTGATAATCTGATCTTCATATGCGATGGAAGGACTACCATGTCATTCTTGATCTGTAAGGTTGAAATCGTCAGCTTTGAACCAAACACCAAACTTCTATATAATTTTTCAGTCATTCCGGTAAAAGAAAAGAATTAAATGTTCAAAATTACCTTGTTTTCTTTCATATTCAGAGGTCTATAAAAATGACAAATATTGACATATCGTAACCAAATTTGTTTTCGAATATACTGTTTGCTTTGATATATTCAAACCTATCTTTACGCCACCTACCAGAAATCAGCACGAAGTTTTCATTGATGCCAATAATTATTTTTTCTATGAGCGGGCGGAAAATTGAATTTTCCACACACATTTGAGTGTGGAAAATTAATTTTCCCGCACCGTGTGGAAAAAATTTTCCGCACCGCGCGGAAATGGAATAGCAGGGGTTTTTTTCGCACTGTCAATGTGACTTTTCACGAATTTAAATGCTTGATTAGTTCTGTTGACTTTCCTCACGCTCGTAGAAAAACTATTGTACCTAACACTTGCGGAAAATGTTTTTCCGCACGAGTCTGCCGTTCACCGAACGGCGCGTAGCGGAGTTCGGTGAAGCAGCCGCACTTTCCGCACTTGTTAGGTAAATAGCTATTTCCAGCTGTGCTATGCATTCAAAGCAAAACGTCAATTCAAACCCACAGAACCTCTCTCACCGCATATGTGAGATCAGTTCGCAAATACAGTATTTGTATCTAGAACAATAGATACACCTAAATTTGCTTTCCATTCATCAAAAGCAATCAAGAAAAGAAAATTCTCATACTAATTGATATTTTACTACTTATTTCAATGTTCTTTAGGAAACGTCACAAATACCTGAATGGTATCTGACCGGTGTATTGCAGAAAAAAGGATTTTTGCTGTTGTAAAGCAGTTTCTGCTTTGTCAACGTAGCACATCTGTGAAGCTGAGCTGCAATAACTCATATTTTTTCGAGTAGATTAAATGGCTTACATAACGTTCAATTTCCTGCCAAGATTGAAAATATTTGAATATTTCGACCCTCTAGTTAGGGGGCTCGTGAGATAATTTTGGCGATTTTTTGACTCCTTTTCCCCCCTTGGTGAGATGTCGTGAGTTCTTGCTCGACCCCCTCTCCCCCTCCCAGAATCTCACGTGAGATTTTTTAAATGCATTTTTGTTATATGAATGAGTTAATCTGTGCTAGTTCTATCAATCCATGTAAATCAGTAATATTTTATAAAAATGTGAAAAAAATTAAGTTAATAATAGAACAATGGTTGTAATAAGCCACAGTTTTGTCCAGTGAAAATTATTAATGCATCGTATGTTTATTATAAAAGGTTATTGCATTATTTTTTTATGAATAATATTGACAGCGTACTGTATATGAGGAAGAAATATTTACTCCAAAAAAAGTGTTTACTGTTAATAAATATTTATCAGTTTATTAGTTAACGAATAATGTTAGAAAAATACGTTTTCAGTGCATTTTTTATGATTATTTCCTTCCTAGTAATAATGACCAATCGCTATCAAGAATTGGTATGTCAAATATAAATTTTAAGTGGAAAAATTACTTAACAACTGTCAACTTAGCTGTCTGCAGTTTTTCCAGAAAAAATAATCGAAAAAATTTCATGCAGGTTTGACAAGTTGCCTTGTAAAAACAAACTTGACGGTTTCTATGCTGTTCTATGTACCGTTACCAACAATAAAGATCACAAACAACGCTTACGAATTTATTAATTTTTCAACTGAAACTCAAAATGAATCGGTTTGGAAATGTTTCCGAAAGTAAAATTAATGCGGCTGTTGAAAATAGTGTTTTACTAAATACTCAGAAAACTCACACATCGATCTGAAAGCAATTTACGGAATTTTGACAAGCAAAAAATTACCAATTACTCGAGACAACTACAGGCGAGCTAAATTCAACCCTCAAGGGCTGGGCATGGAACATGCGTGAAGCTAATGGGGAAGACTACAAAGAACTGTGTGTAAAAGTAATGTGAAATATCGTTGCCAAAAAATTGCAGGAAAAATATTTTCAAGAATTTAATATCGTGTTCGACCCATTCCACGATATTATCTTTAAGCCAGCTAGAGACGCTCGAAATGCGAAAAGGAGAAGTCTCCAAAAACATCTACTACAAGATGGTGTCCTTATGGGATGAGACAACCCCAACCGAGTTGCAGCGTATATTTTACTTTATTGCAGCAGTTGAGCTTGCTTGGAGGGGCGGAGAAGCGGCTCGTTGCTCAACATTTTAAAGAATAAAATGATAATTATGGAATCAAAATAGTTGAGATATGGCTTTTTAATTGTTCAACAAAATAGGTGAATGTTTATTGTAACTTGGCAGAAACAACGCTTATATCAAAACAAAATATGTGCGCATACTTTTTATCTTGGCGTAAAATCTGTTTTCGCAATTTTTTAATGTCTTTTTTGCAATACCTTGTATGAATCACGTTTTGCCATTTTTTTAGCATCCAAAATTTGCTAGCTGTACTATTTTTGTAAAAAAGAATTAAAAAATCAAAAACGATATATAACCACTAAAATTCCTTTTGCTTTTTCAAAAAAATTAAAAGCTACATACATCTACTTTAAAATCACACTACTAAATATATTTCGACATTTAAGTCAAATTATGTATCCCTTGTTAAAGGAAGGATCGAGTATAACATAGTCTTCAGCAAAACTGCAGAAGGTGGTGCAAAAAATCTGTGCGATAGCAAGTGGCTTGTTCCTAATTCAAAAAACCTTGAGTTTTGTCCGGTACGTTTGTACAAATCCCTGTTAAACAAACGAACGTCTAAAATAACAACAAATAGATTGTTTTTTACACCAAATTCATCATGGCAATCCAATCGTAGCACTGGATGATTTTAAAACATTCCTGTTGGAAGAAATGAACTGTCGAAATGGACAAAAGACGCAGCCCAAAAAACAGGTATGAACACGACAGAAGTTAAAATATCTAACCATTCTATGCGATCAACTGCTGTTACTAATCTGGCAAAGGCCGGTGTAGGCGAGCAGCAACTCATCAAAATCACAGGATTCACAGGGCATTCTAAAGCTGCGTCTATCCAACCGTATCTACAAATAGACAGTCAACATCATTCAAATATCATCACTGCCTTAAGAACCGTCCAAAATAATGTACCATCTACATGCTTCAAAGCTCCCTTGAAAAGACAGAAAATAGACACTTCTTCGAGCCAACGCCATCAATCGTTTGACACTCCTTACAGCAACATAGAGAATAGTGCTACTACAAACATAATTGAAAATAATTTAACCGATATGGCTAACAATACTCCTGTAACCTACAATAATTGTAATTTCTTTATAAATTGTAATTTAAAATGAGTTTGAAGTAATTACCTTTCCTAGCTTGAAAGTTATATTGTTCTTATTAATAATTTTTCTTA
>JARQZK010000007.1:180000-182500 GCA_030704885.1 Cynegetis impunctata | reverse complement strand
TGAAAGAAAAAAAATCAAATATCTTCTCTTCAAAAATCTTTTTGAAGAGAGACATACTTTTGAGTCATGACAACTATTCTGTGACAAGATCAATTTGAATATGTGCAACAAATAACCGTTATAGAGCTATATTATTATTAAAATTTATCAATATACACTAGTTGAAAAATGTTTACATAAATCGTATTTCGTTAAAAGTTATTTAATTTTCATAAATTGTGATAAAATTTTGGAAGGTTCACAAGGATGGTTATCATTAACATGATATTTCCTCATATACTTAAATTCGATTTAGAGTGAATTTCTTCATCTTCGTAACTCATATGTGCACTAGTTCACTTGTGTATGAATCTGATATTTATTTCTATTACTCAAGTTATTTTCTTGGCATTCATATGTTTTCACTGACGATTCTGTTGTACGGAGTTTTTATTGTATTGATTTCTTATCACATTGTGTTAGCAAAATATTTTGAAATTTTGAAACTCCAGTTTCAAAACATAATTTTTCAATTGAGAATAAAATTGAAATTCTACCGATATTGTACATGAAATTAACATCATTGGAATGAAAATGAATAGTCTGTTTGCTTGCACATCTGGAGGTTTTTTGCCGAAGATATGGTGTTCCAATTTTCACTCCGATTCATCTCTGAAAGAGAGGCCCCAATAAAACAGAAAATCCCATCTCTTTCTCTGTCCCGATGCTACCGCAAATGATGAATATTTGCTTTGCCTGTCGTTTCAACGGATATCGACTCTTTTCAATTTGTTCTCGTTTGAATGCGGTTAAAAATTTATGAGAGTGACAGATGCGCCGTGATCCCACTGCTGATGTTGAAACGGATCAAAACGACACTGATGTATTTTTAAAGGTGAAATACGATAAAAAATGTCCTCGTCAAGAAAGTTCCCTTATGTTTAGGTACTCGTATTTCCAGGTTGCTGAAAATGATATTTAAGTATAGATATGACGTAAGCATGTTTGAATACACGTCACTGCATAATGAGAGTTGTCTGAAATTTGAATAATGATATTATGGACACATTTTCCGTCTTCTATTTGAAAATGATAGAACGACATGCTACAATAACATGCACATGATTATTCTAGAGGTGCAATGAATAGTCCTGCACAATCAAAATACCTATTGTAACACCAGAATAACAAACAAGTTTAGGTGCCCCATTTATAAATACACTAACCTAGTTTTCCCTACTCCTGAATAACAAGGAATTAAACTTTCATGACCTAGTTCTTTTGCAATTGGGGTATACTACTTTGTAGTATATATATATATATATATATATATATATATATATATATATATATATATATATATATATATATATATATATATATATATATATATATATATATATATATATACATACAGGGTGTTCCTAAATTGAACGTACAAACGAAAAGGGGAGATTCCTTAAGTAAGTTTGAGAAAAAAAAGTCCCATAAACATGGGGTCGCAAACGTTTCGTTTTCGAGATACAGAGTGTTGAAGTTAGAATTTTTTTCAAGTTCTTCTCATAGTATCTACACTTTATAAGATATACCACTGAAATTTGGCATACATATTACATTTGAGAGTTCTCACCACGTGAAATGGCAATTTTGATAGCAGATCTACAGGGTGATATTTTTTCTGGAACACTGTCACCTGTTTTCCTCAAGAACTTTTTTTTGACGAGCAACTGTTAATTTGAAAAAAAGTAAAAAGAAGCTTTGTTGTTATACTAAACTTTTCGATTTCTTGTAATTTTGTCGTATCTGCTACCGATTTCGAGAAAAAAAAATTTGAACGATTCTCTCGAAATCCTCGGAAAAATCCAAATTATCATAAAATTAAGTTAGTAAGCTGTGAACATTTTGTGTTCTGACAAGTAAAGGTGGTTGCATTTGTGGCTATTTATTTTTTTGAATGTAGACTACTATTTTCATTACGATTTTTATGACTGTCACAATAATATTTGATCAGAAAATATAAACCTCTACACATTTTAATATCAAAACATGCCAAATTTCACGAATTCCGAAATGACTGACATGCATTTCATGTATGGTCTTGCAAATGGAAATTCAAGAGAAGCTAAGCGTCTTTACATGGAACGCTATCCCAATAGAGGGATACCAGATCATCGAATGTTGTCTGATATTCATAGGCGTCTTTCAGAAGCTGGATCTTTTTTCACGAAAAAAACTAATGCCGGTAGACCACGCAGTGTGAGAACACCACAACTCGAAGAGGCAGTTATGAACGAAATAGAACAACATCCAAGAACCAGTACAAGAAAAATTGGTGTACTTTTGAATGCAAGTCATCAAGCTGTTTGAAGGATCTTGCGGGATTCTCTGCTATATCCTTATCACATTCAGAGGGTGCAAGCTCTTCTGCCTCGAGATTTTCATCCGAGGATTATTTTTTGTCAGTGGTACCTCAATAGACTATTGAACAATCCTCATTTTGATTGCCAAATTCTATTCACTG
>JARQZK010000007.1:0-175000 GCA_030704885.1 Cynegetis impunctata | reverse complement strand
TCTCTGGATGATGGCCCAGGTTCAGATTCCGATAAAAGTGGAAGATTTTCGTTGGAATAGCATTGGACTTCAAAAAACCCTAAGTTTTCGGTTAGCTAAAAATTGCACATTATCAGTTGGTATCATTCAATATGGAAAAATCCACAAACTTACTGCGGGGAAAATAATTATTCTCAGTAAACTGTAAAGAACAACTCTCTTATGTTCACAAGAACAATGAAGAGTTAAGCTTTCATTAGTTTATTTGACATGATAGTGATTATAGTACAAGGAAGATTACTGAACATATGAAGTCAATCAATAATGAATCAAATTGTCATACATAAATTTAATGTTCTACAAGGCGCAGAAGTGCACAAAAACTGTGTTTTTGGACCTTAAATTTCAAAAAATTCCATACCCCCCAGACCCCTCTGCAGGGGCATAAAATTTGAGTCTCGCACACTTGCAATTTTCGCCTTAGGCCGGCCCTGACTACTTTCATAAACCGCTTCCATTTAGATGTGGTGATTTTCGTTTTTTTCGTGATTTTTAAGGTTTCGGGCAACTCCACACCTTCGGCTGGATGAGTTAGACGGTTGAAATTTGGTACGTGTATCGAATTGGAGTCATAAAAAGCCCATTGGTAATTTCAATTCGAATTTTTTGCTGCCTCAATTTTTATATTGAAATTTCAAGCGCTTCTTGAGACTTTTGAGCATTGTGCATCTCTACAGTCTCTACTCAAGTTTCAGTTAGAATGCTAATAATTTGTGCATGAATTCAGTTAATACTAACGAAAGGCTCCGTCGCCTATTAAATAGATCCATGAAAAAAATAGATCAATGAAAATATAAATTTATGAAAAATATAGATCCATGTAAAACATAGAAACATGAAAAAATAGAACTTTACAAATATAGAATCATGAAAAATATAGATCTGTGAAAAATATAGAACTCTAAAAATATAGATTCATGAAAAATATAGATCCGTGGAAAATATAGATCCATCGTCAAATAGACCCATGAAAAAATACATATGAACTCCTATTCTCGAAAAAAATAGATCTACTTATGCCCCGATTCATGTTACGCCTGTGGTTTTTCTGAGCAGAGTCTTTTTTTTTCGAAATATGCACTAAATTCATTTCATGCGGTGATTTCTTTTAGGTTTATGGGAAGGTTTTGGTGAAACCTCTATACTTCATTTGTGATTCAAGTTTCATGCTTATTTTACCTTTATGAAATATAAAAGTGGACCTCATAGGTATAATAAACACTAAATTCAATTTCATTGTGTGTTAGCAAAAAAATCGATGGTTATTCTTTCGTCAGAATGTTCAAAATTGGTGCATGAATTTAGTTAATAAAAAAGGTGATATTTGATGGTTTCAAATATTTTCCTTCACTATCGCTATTTTGATGTGGAAATTTCATGCGTTTTGGCAGATTTTCAATGTTTTTTTGTGAAAATAATGATAATGAGGGACTTCAATTATAGAGCTCTGCTGCTCACGCATTTTTTTATTTTTCAGGTCCATCATCAGATACGGTATTTCTTATGACAACAGTTATCCTTATAAATGTATTCTACATCCTGGCTGACGTATCATCCCCCTCTCCTACGCCCAGCTCAAAATGCAAAAAGTCAGAGTTCACGTGCAAGAATCGCAAGTGTATTCCTTTAAATTTTTTCTGCAACAATGTGAACGAGTGCGGCGATTCCAGTGACGAACCGAGATATTGCACCAGTGAGTATTTTTTTTCAAAGTTCGTTTGTCTTTCACTTTTACCATTTATATAAATCAAATCCGTTAGTCAATGAAGAACTGTCAAGGCCATTCAGTTTCAAACGATTTGCATCGGAGATCGGTATAGTTTTTATAAACTCTGGGGGGGGGGGTGGGGGGGGGGGGGGGTGGGGGGGGGGGGGGGTGGGGGGGGGGGGGGGTGGGGGGGGGGGGGGGTGGGGGGGGGGGGGGGTGGGGGGGAAACATCACCACTTTTAACTGTGAAATGTTTGGATTTTATTCTAATTCAGAATTAATTTGAGTATACGCAATTTTTGGTTGATAATATTTAAATAAATAATTTAAAATTTTAGATTGAGAATTTGGCTTAGTAACTTTCAGAAAGAATTAATTTTAAGCATGCTTAAGAATCTACCACTCTACTAATATTTTAACCTCAAATTATTATGATATATTATCCTTAATGAAGACAATGAAATTTCATAGCGAAATCTATAGATTTCTTGAATAAAACATTCAACATACGCGGACATATTATTTTACTTATAACCAATTCTTAGGATTTTACTATTCAATATGAAACATTTTGTGCACTCTTGTATACAAATTGGTTCTCGTTTTTTTCTCAGAATGCAATAGGACGTATTTGGGTCTGGTGGGGAGAAAATACGATTTAGAGCTGCATAGACCAAAATCCGATAAAATTCCATTTATATGTCATCTAACATTCACTGCCGCCGGTGGAGAGTATGGAGAACTAGTACAGGTAAGTTCTCAGCAACTAATCTGCATCACTCCTTCTGTAAATCATCAGATAGATTAATTCCGCTGAGTGAAAACGGAATCTCAAGTATATCAAACTGTATACCTACGCCGTTAAAATCAAAACACTGAGCATAAACAAAGTGAAGCAGTTGCGTGCCCAACTACACTTAGAATGCATAATCTTAACACTCCCTTGAACTTCTTAAGACCACTGTTAGCTATCTTTAGTTTTTCACTTTTAGCTGAAGGCTTGACGAATAGTGTTGAAATTGTGTTCGTTGTAATTTTCGTTAGACTAAATAATTTTTCTCAAACAAAGTGCCTACAACAATTGATCCAGGTCAACTGTGTGCCAATGGGAAGTCATAATTTGTCACAAATCAGATATCGTTACACTGCAATCAGATATAATCGGATAATGGTCCTAATTGCATTATTGATTGTGGCGAAGTTTGTCGTTTCGTGAAGTATAATATGCACAAATGGCCTCAACCTGAACGGAAATATGAGATATCGAAACGTACTGACAAGTTAACAATACCAGCTAACGAAACTATGAATTCAGACTTAACGGTAAATCTATTAAGATATATAACGAGTAGAACGGATTTCATTGAGTGAGATCCAAGCATCGTATAGAAGAAACAAAAAATGTAAAAATCGAGTATTTTGATATTTTTCGTGAAAATAAAAACAATAATTAAATTTAATATGTATGACGCTCTTCGGCACACATTATGAGGTACAAAGAAACGCATCATACATATTATATTAGATTTTGGAAAATTTAATATACCTATGTGTTATTTTCGACGATGTTTATTAGTTTTTGACGAGCTCCCCAGTTTTGAATCTTAATTTTTATGTATCACTATGTGTAAGCGCTTTAAGAAATTGGATGATATCGGCGTTTTAAAAAGTCTCAATAATTTCTGGTCCTTATCCCACTTCTGATAGAACTGATGATATAGTTGTTGTCAATATTTCTATCATAAATTCAATCAATTGTATGTTTTTTATTTTTTCAGTTGACCTTCGACAGCTTCACCCTAGGTCGTTTCGAGTCATTCACGTCGGACGGCTGTCCAGACGGTGCACTGCAGATCGCGGAGGTGGATCGTCCCCAAGTAGGGGGCTCCTGGTGCGGTAACACTTGGACGCCTGCAATCTACTACAGCGAGACGAACAGCGTAATTGTATCGGTGCAGCTGTTGAAGTTAGCCAAGGACCAGGCCGGATACAACTTTGACTTTAGAATGGAGTACAAGTTTTTGAAAATGAATATTGCAATAGTGAGATACGGCGGAGGTAATTTTTTATATGATGACACAAGAAATTCTGAAAGCACGATAATTTTTCGTTGAACCGATTGATAAGTTTTTGATTACAAGAGTTGTCTACAAGACGAATCGATTAATAAAATTATCAAAAATGAATATATGTGCATATATATATATATATATATATATATATATATATATATATATATAATATATATATATATATATATATATATATATATATGTATATATGTATATATGTATATATGTATATATATATATATATATATATATATATATATATATATAATAGATATGTATATATATATATAATATATATATATATATATATATATACATATATATCTATATATGTATATATGTATATATGTATATATATATATATAAATATATATATATATATATAAATATATATATATATATATATATATATATATATATATATATATATATATATATATATATATATATATATATATATATATATATATATATATAACTTTTTGATAAAAATTAGCAATAACAGGCTTGGTGAATCTCAAAAAACTCGATTTTATTAAAAAGTTGACGTTTCGCCACGACATTCGTGGCTTTTTCAAAACTTATGAAAAATTGAAATTTCTTTGACATTTATTGATTTGAAAATATTTGAACAGTTAAAAAAGACTACTATGTTTCATCAGAATTTTTCGGCTGTGGCTGTTTTCTGTTATTTATTACGTGCTATTCAGTCCAATATTAACATTCAAATCTGTTATTATTAGATGGTAAGGGAAACCACAGAAACCTTTACCCACGTAATGTTCGAAATAGGTTCAAATTATTCTGATTTTGCTAAGTCAAAGAATAAGGTACTATTTATCTTTTTTTCAAAAATTTTTTATCCAGCTGAATGTAGAGTGGGGGATTATCTCCCAGCTTTTCACGTAAAGAAGTGAAAAATGCACGCTGAGTAAACTGATACCGCAAAAGCTGAAATTTGGTAAATTTATAGTTAAGTTAATAACTCAAACGAATAAAACATCCAGCTTCATATCTAGTGGGGGAAAAGTGTCCAGCCGATACAGTCAAAGACGCTGCGCATCGGCATGTGCTCGGGCGCGTTGTATCTTTGAATGCATTAGATGGACACTTTCCCCCCACTAAATATGAAGCTGGATATTTTTTTCTATTAACTTATTTACCTAACTATTATATTACCGAATTTCAGCTCTTGTGGTATAAGATATCTATACTTTTCTCATTAAACACAGTGCGCCCATGTAGTTATTATACTGTCTCACAAGTTTTTGAATTTAATGGCTATTAGTAAATATTTACACATTTGAATATACATAATAAATCGTACAATACATAACGTAAACAAGAAATATGTAGTCATCAAAATAAGAAAAGTAAGAAAATTACTTTTAATTATTTAAACTTTTTACTATTAATTATTATTTGAACGTTTTACTATAAATTATTTGAACTTTTTTTAGTATTTATTTACAAAACTGTATACTAAAATTAAAAATGAAGAAACATATTATGCTATTGCGCACAAAATAATATACGAATTTCTTAGAATTGCCATCTTCGGATTCATTTCCATCGAACTCATTGTCGCTTTCATTATCGCTGCAATTGATGTCGACCCTCGAAATATCTTCATCATCTGCAAACATATATAAGAATAATATATTTAAATGCATAAATAATAATTGTATAAAAATGTGAGTAATATATCAATATTATTCTAACCTGCAGTACTTTGTTGATCATCATCAATCGTTATATCTCCCAAAGAAGAAGGTAGCTGCTCACCCTCGAACCATTTGAAGTGGATTTTCGTGTCCTTCTCTTCCCAGCCAAAATCGGTTGGATACAGTTCCGTTGGAACCCGAAGATGAGCGTGTGCCCAAATGTTTGCAATATAAGTTGTCCGCAGCAAATGTTGGTGCAACTCAATTTTGCAGGGAGGCAGAGCTGATCGGTGGATGTTATTCTTCGGTAAACGGAATATGTCGTCGTTTCACAAAATATTGTATGTCTTCAAAAATGTTGCTACGCGTGCTTCATTAACTTTATTGTTATGTCGTCGTTTCGCAAAATATTGTATGTCTTCAAAAATGTTGCTACGCGTGCTTCATTAACTTTATTTATTTTGTTGTATCCATACATACGACATACATATTCTTCTAGCATATCAAAATGTACTCTGCAACTCGTCGTCAGGTGGGTTGCTCAGTTTGATAAAAGCGTCCATATATATATTTTCGAATTATGTAAAATTTTATAGGGACGGCTTTCTCCTTTTTTGAAAAACGACGGATTATAGTCGCAACCCGTTAGGGCATGAAAAGCCGGAAGTGCTGCGCTCAATTTATGGTCTAACGTTTCATATAATTTGCTAATGTTAATAAAACGCTGATTATTGCCGACTCCGGATTCCATTGAAACTTTTACATCAACATTACTTAATGCACTCATGTTGGAAAAATGACTGACTTTTGGCGATGATATTTTAGGAAACAAATTTACATACTCCCTCATATGCTTGAGAATGAACATCGCGAGCTGTATGCCACTCTGTCTTTGGCTTATTTTTTTTGATACTACTGTATTTTCATATTTTTTTCCGCATATCCCGTGATAAATCATCAATTTATTTTCTATCGCCAGGTTATGCAATTTTTCAACGAACTCTATATCCTCTAAGTCCATTTCAATTTGTTGTATAGTTGCTAATGCCTTCTCTTTTTCTAGTAGGTGTAATTGTTGCTCTCGACCTTGATGTTTTTTCCTATTTTTATCACAAAATAAACAAATAGGATTATGCGATACCTCTTGAACAACGCCAAATACGTGAACATCGTCAACTACGTCGCCTGTATCAGTGGCATCCTCGCCCCCAGCGACATCATCGTGTGAATTGACATTCTCGCGTTCAGCGACATCGTCGTCTGAATTGACATTCTCGCGTTTATTTTTAGTATATAGTTTTGTAAATAAATACTAAAAATAGTTCAAATAATTAATACTAAAACGTTCAAATAATAATTAATAGTAAAAAGTTTAAATAATTAAAAGTAATTTTTTTACTTTTCTTATTTTAATATCTACATATTTCTTGTTTATATTATGTATTGTATGATCTATTATATATATTCAAATGTATAAATATGTACTAGTAGCCATTAAATTCAAAAACTTGTGAGACAGTATAATAACTACATGGGCGCGCTGTGTTTAATGAGAAAAGTATAGATATATTATACGACAAGAGCTGAAATTCATTAATATAATAGTTAAGTAAATAAGTTAATAGAAAAAAATATCCAGCTTCATATTTAGTGGGGGGAAAGTGTCCATCTAATGCATTCAAAGATACAACGCGCCCGAGCGCATGCCGATGCGCAGCGTCTTTCACTGCATCGGCTGGACACTTTTTCCCCACTAAATATGAAGCTGGATGTTTTATTCGTTTGAGTTACTAACTTAACTATAAATTTACCAAATTTCAGCTTTTGCGGTATCAGTTTACTCAGCGTGCATTTTTCACTTCTTTACGTGAAAAGCTGGGAGATAATCCCCCACTCTACATTCAGCTGGATACGTTTTTTCTTTATTTTATAACATAATGTAAATGTTAACAAAGTTTCAGTTTTTGCGGTATTAGTTTTTTTGAATTATTATTTCACATGCGTGGGAGGCTGCCGCAGCTGGAGGTCCATTCGTTTAATAGTGATACCAAATGAAGCTTAGGACAAGTTTTCAGCTTTTGTGGTTTAGGTCATCGAAAACGGTCGCTGGCTCCCGGGCTGAAGAACATACTTGTCGACCATGGTCAATTTCATACATTACACAAAGTCAACAAGGAAAATTCTTGAATAATTTAAAAAATTATCAAACAACTTTCCAAGGAAGCTGGTTATACGTATTCAGCAATTTCACTTTGTGTACCTAATGTAATCTGCATTACTTCAATACAGGTTGGTGAAAAAATTCAATTATTTTGTTTGCTTGAAAAAGTGACTGAAAGTTGATTATTTCAAATGTAATGCCATGTATGTTATTGAAAATTCGGAGAGCTGCTGGAATTTGTTTTCTTTTTATCTATGTATATCATACCTATACCTAACTAGTCTTTGAAAAATTGCGAATTCTTCAGATTGAGTTAGAGAGTTGAACTTTAATACGTACATTGAGTTTATGTTGTGTTAAATATGCTTTTTAGGTTTCAAATTTTTTTCTCAACAGCGCTGCATTTCGTGGTGACTATTCCATACGAATTGCATCTCGATCTGTTTCGCCATCAGTACGCGATGCACTTCGCAAATTTTTGTTTACAATAGAGGGTTAAAATTTGGTACTTAGATAATATTAAGATAAGTTCCTTTGTTCGTTTCATCTACCACAATGCTCATCGCAATTTTTTTCTTAGAATATAAATTATTTTCTACTTTTTAATTCGGTTTGCAATTTAAGCGTTCTTTTTCAAATTATAATTCAATCCTTTAGAATCGCATCTCGACGTGATTCATTTCGCGTGAAAAATACGACCTAAGTGATTGAACATGCTGCTCTCGAGTTTTTCTTTTAATTACACTACGATTTCCTCGAGATATAGCTCAATTCTTTGCCGGCTTCCCTCGAACTTGTCTGTCTCCGGCATAGAGCTTTATCTTAACGGACCAATTTAAATATTTCATCAATCTATTCTGAATCGTCAGATTCTTGATTAGATACGTAAAAGCCAGATTATTCACTATAACGTTAAATAATTGTTAGCTCTCAAAAAAAAGATTTTTATGACAGATCTTGAAAATGTTTGACAGTTCTGACGTTAATACTACTTTTGATTACTGGGCCAAGCTACAGAGATTTAGAGTGTGCATTCTGTGTAAAAAGTGTTAGAAGAAAACCAGCTGCGCCATTGTTTGTAAAATAGTTCTATATGGTATAGTGATATGTTTTTTTCTCGACTTTATTATTTATAACTTTCTTATTAACAATTTTATGCAGAAAATCGCGTTCTTTTTAGTTTTTTTGCTTATAAAGTTGAAACTATCACAGTAATCGTGATAGTGTCGACAGACTAATTGTAGAAAATGGAAAGGCGAAGGAAATGAGAGGTCGGACGACTCGATCAGACCCTTAGTTCAAGAGAAAATCGGATAAAATCAGCCAAAATGCAGTTTTTTCAAAAATCCATAACTCGGTTATTTTTTGAGTTGTAGCGTAGATCCTCCGGTCAGTATTAGTTTATTAATATAAAATTTATTTGTGGGAAGAGCAGGAACTGTTCGATGCGTAGTTTTTGATCTGTGGCCAATTGAATAGTTTACTATGCAATTTTCTAGTAGACCTGAATGCGACAGGTATGTTCCGATTTGAATTTACAAAAAAGATTTTGAAAGTAGAATTCTCATAGTTCAAAATGTTCATCTTGGTTTCACATGAAAACGCTGAGAAATATGTTACAAATGAAGCTGAACATGACGAAAAAGGGCCGAGCGCGTGAGAGTAGTTGAAGAGTGGGGGTAAAGCAGCAGGCAAGGAGAAGCATGACATTCGAAAGCGTCGGCACATGACAGTAATTTCGTCATGTTCAGCTTTATTTTTAACATATTTCTCAGCGTTTTCATGTAAAACCAAGATGAACGTTTTGAACTATGAGAATTCTACTTTCAAAATCTTTTTTGTAAATTGAAATCGGACCATACCTGTCGCATTCAGGTCTGCTGAAAAATTGAATAGTAAATTATTCAAATGGCCACAGATCAAAAACTATGCATCGGACAGTTCCTGCTCTTCGCACAAATAAATTTTTCATTAATTACTAATACTGACCGGAGGATCTACGCTACAACTCAAAATATAACCGAGTTATGAATCTTTGAAAAAATTGCATAACTACTAACCCTGGAACACAAACGAATATAGGTAAGTATTTCTGAATTGCTCTCAACGGACGATAAAATCAAGTACTTCAATCCACTTGAGTCGCAAAAATTGCAAATGCAAATTGCATGTTTCATGCATCCCTCAAGTATGTGTGAGGAAAGCGGGATTTGAGTTTTGGGAAAAACTCCTCCAGCCTGATTTGAGGATACACTTCTATGTACAAGTTCATTAATGATGGGCGAGACAGGATACTTACGGAATAGAGAGATAATGTGGGGTACAGAAGATAAATACTGACCCAGCATTCGCCTTAAAAGTTTGCAAGTACTGACTTGCTTTACGCCATGAGGAAACCTGTGAGAAAAACTCAAAGCAGACCAGTCGACACCAAGGTTTGAACCCTGGATCTCCCGAATACTAGCCATGGTACGTAAACACTTGGCTAACTAGCTCGCAAATATTTAATCAGTACCGATACGCAGTTTACTCTACTCCGACCTAATGTCTTAGAAATCAAGAACTTCTATTAAAAAAGTCTGAAAAGACATTGAAAAAAGAAATAGGCCGCATTGTAATTTTTGGAACATTTTAATTTTAATTCAAAATATTATCATTTGCTGCTTTTGAGCAACGTGATAACACTAGGAGATATATGTACCTTGTCTTTTTTAAATAAACTAATCTTTCACAGATAATTTGATATTGTGATAAAATAGTATATTGCATAACTAGAACGGAATGATGGTCATTTCCCCAGAGTATGAGGTTTTCCTACGGCTCATGCTGCAAATCATACGAGTGGGAAATGAGTATTATGTCTAAGTTATACCATAGTTTTTCTACGACTGTAATATATAATAGAGAAATTATTTCAGCCATCTGATTTTCTCTGTTGAAAGTTTTGAATATTTTCAAGCGTAGATAAGGGGAGGAAAGTATCCCACTGAAGGATTAAATAACTTCAAAATAGTTAAACCCGTAGAAAGTAGAAACAAAAATACACATCAATAAAATAATTTTCAAAATAAAAAAAATATATTCAGAAATATAAATAATAATTATAAAGCAGCCGCTACCCGCCGCGTCGCTGATTTTAATTTTTAAGTAACTTGGGGCTTGGAGTGCACTAGGAACGGAAATGAGTAACACCTTGTGCCTTGTGCCCGATTCCAAATGCCCGATGCGTTTTTTCGAATTAGAACGAATATTGGGTTTGTTGCATCACTATATATATTATCTAGTCTTCTAGTTAAATTGGCTGATGAACGGCACATTTTTTGTTTGATTTATTTTCACTATATATACTATAGAAAAAACTTGTTTGTGTGAAAACAATTTGTTATTTTTGTTAATTATGTTATTATCTGATAGATGGTTAATGATTTCTTCTTTTTCTTATTATATATTTTCTACTGTGGAATATTTTGTTGATATGATGCTTTTTACCCCAAGGCGAAGCTAAAGGGGTTATAGTCTCACGACAAAAAGTTGGGATCTGGTCCGATTTTAAAAATTCCAACGGATATCGATAAAACACATATGATTTCATTAGGGAATTTTAATTCCCAATTTTTCAAACGAAAAATAAAAAAATATAGCGTTTTTACCCCGAGGCGAAGCTAAAGTTTCAAGAAAAAAGTTGGGATCTGGTCCGATTTTAAAAATTCTAACGGATATCGATAAAATACGTATGATTTCATAAGAGAAGTTTTGTTGCCAATTTTTCCTGAAGAAAAATAAAAACGACGAAAAGTTAGTAACTGTCCCGATTTTAAAAATTCCAACGGATATCGATAAAACACATATGATTTCATTAGGGAATTTGAATTCCCAATTGTTACCAACGGAGAATAAAAAAATATAGCGTTTTTACCCCGAGGTGAAGCTAAATTCTCACTAAAAAAAGTTGGGATCTGGTCTGATTTTAAAAATTCCAACGGATATCGATAAAATACATATGAATTCATCAGAGAAGATTTGTTCCCAATTTTTTCCCAACGAAGAATAAAAAATTATAGCGTTTTTTAGATAGGCATTACGACATGCGCATGCGCCAAGGTCGATATGTACGAATTCCTACAAAACATGCGTCGAAGTGCTCTGTGTGCCACGGTAACCAAGCGACGTTGATAGCTTAAGCTTGATTCTGCGTCTGTGTCTGCTTTCCATCCATAGAGATATCTTATCAATTTGATTCATAATTTGCAGCAAAATGAGCCGGGATAGGATATTCAAATTCGACAGTCAAACAATGAATTTTTTTGCTTAATTTTCACGGATTTTATTCGTAATATCGACTTATTAATACATTTATTGCAATTTTCCTTCATTTCAGTCGTAAAATCGACTTTCATTGTTATTTAATTTATATAATACATTCAAAAAATATTGACGACATGCACATGCGCCGAGGGGTTTTATCATTCCTAGTGCTACGCAGTAGGGTGTCCTTCATTTTTTTGAATATAAATTAGATCAAAAGTATATTTCTCTTGCGTTTATTTTTCAAGTTTACCAGTTATTTGACTTAATTTGGGTTACTAAGTAACTAACGTAAACGAAATAAAGCTACAAAGAGATGGAAGAAATGATTTCTTGGCAAAATAATAGGTACCTACCAAAATAGTACCATAAAGAAATTCACCTGCGTCATTTTATTTACAGAAATTGTCTCTGCAGCGCAGTACCCTGACCCCCTTAAGATACAAACCTATCTACGCCCCTGAGTTATGTTAATACTCAGCATACTTCTTAACATCGAATATTGCGTCTTTGTTGAGGACTTCAATTTTTAAGACAATTCATTGAAATACGAAAATAGTACTGTTACTGAATTTGACACGGTAGCCTTTTGCCTTCACCAATCTGTCATGAATTTGTGTGCTTTCACAAATACTTCTTGTGAGATTTCTGTGACTGAATTGACACATGCCTGTTTTGCGGTTCCAGTAATTTCTGGGAAGTAAGTTCTAAGTCACTTTCGGTGTTCATAATTTGATTGAAGTTCCAAAATATAATTGAATAGAACTGTTACTATTCCTTTTTTGAATTTTGACATTCCGTGGGAGATGTGATAAATGGTATAACGATAATACAATGACTTCATTGTGTCATAATTTGAAGACATACGATATACCTTATTATTCAATTAAAATCAGTTAGGGAAGAACAGTAGGTGTTATGGTAGTAGAAAATTGATTTATTGTTACAACATATGTCAACTTTGTTCGACAAGAGTAGATATAGCACTCCTATTCTATAGAAACATCGCATCTTATAGTTCCAAATTTGAGATATTATCGACACATCTAGTTCATTTTCTACTTCGTCCGTTGTACGCTTTTTGTTTTTTAATGGTGAAAACTACCCCTAGTTGTAAAAAGTTATAAAATTACGTTGTAAACCTTAAGATGGATGAAATTTGATTTGAATTAGTTGAATAATGATCGTTTCATGCTTTGGAATACAATTTCTGATGTTTCAACCTTTAAAAATCCACCCTTGTTGGATCTTAATGTAAAAAAAAAAGTATTTATCTTAAACAATGATTTCATCTTGCATCGATTTGCACCAAAATTTAAATTAAAAATTAAAAATTAGGCTCGTCTCATCCTCTACTTCAAATTTTATATCTCATGGGCACTGTTTATTTTGCAATGGTGAAAACTGCCTCTAATTGTCAAAAATTATAAAATAACTTTGTAAACCTTAAGATGGGTAAAATTTGGTTTGTATAAGTTGAATAAGGATTGTTTCATACTTTGGCATACAATTTCTAATGTTTCAACCCTTACAAATCCACCCTTGTTAGAGCTTGATTTTAAAAAATTTATTCATCCTAAAGAATGATTAATGATCCTAAAGCATAAAACAATCATTACTTCACGAATTCAAACAAAATTTTACCCATATTAGGGTTTTGCAATGTTGTTCTATAATTTTTCACAATGAGAGGTAGTTTTCACTTCCAAATTTTTATGCTAATTGATGAAAGACGGAATACTTTTTTTTGTATAAATAATTTTTTTTATATCAATCTCTAATAAAGGTTAATTTTTAAGGGTTGAAACATTAGAAATTATATTCCAAATAATGAAACAATCATTATTCAACTAATCCAAACCAAATTTCACCCATCTTAACGTTTATAACGTTATTTTATAACTTTTTACAATTAGCGATATAGAAAATAAACTAGAGGGTGAAATAGGCCTAATTCGAAATTTTTATTCAAATCGATGCTGGACGAAAAAATTGCGAGGTTTTGTCATTTTTTGAGCTTCATTTCCTGTACTAACAGTCAAAGTTTGAAACCCATCATAAGTTTCTCGCAGCTCTCCCGATGAGACACATCGTTAAGTTAGTGGTTACCCGTTAAACTTCGTCGCTTCTATCTGTACCCGTATCCTCCTTTTATGTGACCGCAGGACATGTGATATCAAAGGAAAAGGATTTTCGCCGTCTCTTCGACTTTATGGAGACGTAGATCGCTGCTCAAAGTTGAATTACGAATCGGATATGTTAATACTCGATCGTGGAAAATAACTGTACTCTGTTGGCGACTTTAATAGATACATGTGGTCCTTTTGCACGTTGTCTTATTGTCAAAGGCTTTATCTGAAGATATTTAGATCAAAGGCACATGCTGGTAACGTCTTTCATGTATGAAATCGGTAAGCGATATCAAAATCTTGGAAGTTTATCACCTAATACTACAAAGAGCGAAAGAGCAAGTTGAAAATGGGAATAAATTAGAATGAGCAAATTCAAAAATAATAAAGTATAAACTTTAGAATAAAACACACTTGGCTACAACTCGATTCAATTTACAAAAGAAGTAGAGAACAAAAACTGCTAGGAATTTGTATTCTCTTACTTTCAACATTTATAGGAAACCAACCTTCACAGATACTTCAATTCACAGCGACAGTAACCAACACATTTAAATAAAACTCAGTGCTTTTCATTCGTTCATACATAGGTTGTTCACTTTTCCATTATCGGAAACAAATTTTCAAACCGAAGTTAATACAATTAAATTATTAGCCACCAATAACGGTTACAATGAAAGTCTTATCGATAAGCTCATTGGGAAAAAACGTAGAAAGAATCTATTGCATTCAATATACCCCACACAAACTATTAATGAAGAACAAAAATACCTCCCAATAAATTTTGTGCCGAAATTTGTAACAGACTATCGAAAAATAACGTTAAAACAATTTGTACAAATGAAAGAAACTTGAAGTCATTTTTGGTCAATAATGAAGAAAAATCTAACATAGGAGAAAACAGTGGTGTTTACAAAATATTTTGCGACGAATGTTCTGCTTTCTATATTGGACAAACAGGAAGGAATATAAACATTCGTGTTGAAGAACATAAAAAGTCTATTTTACAAAACAAAATTACCACTGGCTTCTCTGAACATTGTATACAATTCAATCACTTCCTGGATTTCAACAAAACCAAATTGTTACATTCAGGTAACAAAGGAAAGCGCCTTAACCTCCTTGAAATTCTCGAAATAAGTTCCGCCCACAATAGTAAATTACCCCTTGTAAACGAACAAATTGATTTTCAGGTATCAACTTTGCTTTTGTCTGTTTTATAAAATAAGACGTAATACTCTCCTGTAGTCAGTCTTGATAATGAGTTCATAAATCGAAACATGTCGACTTTTCGTTACTGCTAAATACAGTATCTAAATATTTTTTATATTGTGAAACATAAGCCAATTGTGTTTTATTCTAAAGTTTAAACTTTATTCTTTATGATGTTTCACCAAGTGATGTGCGAGAATTCAATCTCAGTTATTAAATTCAAAAATGAATAATTGAAATAATATATATAAATTCAGGCAATGAAGTCTCAAGACCCTCAACAGAGAGTTGAATTTTGTGAAATGCTGTTGGTACGCACTCAAGAAGATCCATTTTTTTTAAAATAAAATAATTTGTAGTGATGAATCGAAATTTTCAAGAGAAGAAATTTTCAATAAAAAAATTGTCATTTTTGGTGCAAATAAAACCCTGACTTCACAAAATAATCCGGATTTCTAGGAACATTTAGTTATAATGTTTTCTGCATCTTAATGAAGAATGAATTGAGGTACGTGATATACGCGATTGAAATGTTAGCGAGCTGCTTCACTCGTTGGTGGAATATTTGATAACTGCACAGGTTTATTCGACTTTGTTGATTTGACGTATAGTGCATGCATAACGGAGATGATCGATACTATCCACAGATTTTGGAGCATTATAAACTGCTAATAAGGTTTGTATTTCACTCTCAAATAATCTCAGAACAGGACAGTTCTCTTCTTCAAATGCTGCAGCAAGTTCATCCAAATTAGGCACTTTCTCAAATGATCTTAAAAACGTTTTTTCCCTTTTTTTGAAGAGCGCAGAAGTTGTGTCACAGCCACTTAATGCGTGCAGAAACAAAATGTGTTCTTTAGAACGAGGATATTTATCAGTTTTTACATTTGCTTTGCCAGCTTTTTCGAAGAAAATTTCTTGTTCGTGAGATAATGTACGCCCAATTAGAATCACAAGTAAAAAAAAGAAGACGCTACAATATTTAAAGTTATGAAAGAATTTAAGAGGTTACGGATTTTAAATGAGATGTACTTAATTATTTTTTATTTCAAATGCAATTAGTGTAAATGATAATATAATTGAAATGTAATTAAAGTATTTCCCTTAGTAATTGTTCAATTACAGAAAGAGAGTGCTATTGAATTGATTAATTTTAGAATTATTAGAAAGAAAGATTAAATTTAATGTAAAAGTTCATAAAAGATGTTAATTATATATTTAGCAATAATTTATAACCTCAATATTACGAGTTTTCGATCAGGACTACAAGTTGACCTCATATGATTCTCTGACCGCGCGCTCTTTGCCCTCTATCTTGAAAACAGTTCGAGGTATGAAAAAATGTCAAATATAAAAGTCTTAGAGAATTTAGTTCTCTACAATATTGATAATAAATACAAATAGCGTAAAACCTATAGAAAACGAGATATTTGCAGAAAATATAAATTTTTGTGACCTTTGACCCCTGACTTTAACGCTTGTGACCATCCAATTATATGTGACTTTCGAGAACAGTTTAAGGATGCCAGAATACAAGTTTTGACGTGGTAATATACTGTCGATTTTCCGAGATCTCCACCTAACTTAGCCTAAGATGACTGGTCTATACAGTATGAATGGGAATTCGACGTACTCGAACTAGCTACGTTGGACGGTTGATTATATTAGATTAGATTAGTCACCAAATTTCCAAATGAATTTCCCAACGTATTGTTACCTTTATTGAACACGCTTCGGCTGTTTAGCGCAAAAAAAATCATTTTCAATGAAAATTTTATTTGAACAAAGATTGGGAAAATCTGTGGTAATTTAGTTTCGGAGTGTTGTATTTCACATATTTTCTACTCTTGGAATATAGAGTTTCAGATTCAACATAATTTATTTAGTAAGCTCCTTTTTATGAAATTAATTGAGTCAATATTTATATGTTATACGTTAAAGCAAGGCTGCCATACGCTAGGCCCTCGAGCCAAAATGTGACTCGTGCACGAATTGTAAATGGCCCGCGAAAAAAAGATTCAACATTCCCGCAAAGTCGAATAAGCTTTTTGCAGAATACTTATCTTCAGCCACACACTTCATTACAAGAATTTGTAGATTGATGGTGCCTAAAATTTCAATTTCCAATTAGTTTCGGATCAACATATGTTTGTGAAAAGATATTTTCAAATCTTAATTATATAAAAAGTAAATAACACTCGCAACATCTTATCTGATGCCTAACAGGAAGACCATTAAAGCATGAATAATTTCGGAAATCATTAATTGTAAGAATTATTTAGATTTAGATGTGTATAAGTTTTATTGCTTCATTTGACAGACTATTTTTCTTTTATTATAGTGGGGTCTCCTAATGAGCTCATTCTATTAGAACATACGCTCAGCAACAATGTAAATTAATATACAAATAATTATATAATAAATTAATGAAGCTCCTCTGCGACTCAGGAGCTACTAAAGGTGATTCCACGTCAAGGAGGTCCGATTGGAGTGTATATTAAGTTATATTCTCAAATTGGTGTACTTTAAGAAATCGTAGATCATCAGATATATGTTCATGTACTATTATTATTATTTATTATATTATTTTTTCCTATATATAATTCAAAAATCAATCATTTTTGAGCACATTTAAGTGTCAAAAGTAGGGGAAATTTTGTCTGCACACGTTAAATACAGTTAATACACACTAGCATAATTCTCATTTCAATCATATTCCATCCATACTAATTTTGTACAAGATTTATATTATTAATATAATTGCTGTTTTATTCTATATGTTAATTCCAAACGATGATTTCGGTAAAAACTAAATCAATCAGCACTATTTCTTGTAAGAAATGCCTTCTCTTTGGGATTTTTCGATTTTTCTCCCAAAAATAGACAAGAATTTTTTTACGACACCAACTATTAAATGTCTCATATTCTTTTCCGAATAGTAGCCTGTACTTTACTGGTAGAAGTTCTGAGCTAAAAACGTCCGCTAACTCCAACACATCGGGGGGAATATCAGATGTATCACTAAAATCCCTTTCTACATTCCTAATTAAAGCGATATTTTATCAGTTTTTTAGAATTATCTGATTGAAGTTTTACAGTAATGGTGACTACAATAATTGAAATTGCTTCTAAGTGCCTAAAAACCTGATATTTGTTCAAATTTTTCCTGCGATTGCTTGAAATAATTTTTCTTGATGTCACTGTCACTGCCAAAACAAAAAAAAATTGAACTTTTGCTTTCAACACGTTGAAAATAAAGGATATATTAATTTTCATATTAAAAAAAAGTATTGGAAAAAATCATGTAGGTACCTATACAACTTCTTTTTTACACTTGCGATGAAAACTTCTAACGCGTGCAAAAAAGAATCACTTCATACTCTTATTTTAGCATAAACGACAATTTCTGAATATTGCATTTTTTGTTGCGCAATTCATTATTCGGAGGTGCTTTCAAAAGTAATGAAAATAAAAGCGTCAGTATCCTGTTATTTTTGAATCTCAAATTTTGCCGAACTATTAAAGAGGCTGAGAAATCTTTCGTTCAAGAGATATAGATTGTTAGTATCTCACATGTGCAACAAATTTCAATTACATTCTAGTTAATTTTTAATTTGAAATGTGAAAAACTGATATTAGAATGTAGTTCATTGATAATAAACTGACATACAACACATTAATAATTGAATCAATTTATTGATAACAAGAATGTCCTATATATATATATATATATATATATATATATATAAATATATATATATATATATATATATATATTTATATATATATATATATATATATATATATATATATATATATATATATATATATATATATTATATATATATATATATATATATATATATATATATATATATATATATATATATATATATATATATATATATATATATATTATCTCCTATGCATATTACAGTCAAACTCCGATCTTCGGCTGATCCTAAGATTTTCCAGTGAAACCTAAGATTTACCAACTCTTAATGGTAAAAGTACAAATTGCTCTATGATCATCGTCCATTTCGAACTTTTACCACTATTCAGTCGTAAATCCTAGGTTTCACCTTAAAGACTCGGGAAATGTTGGAAAGCCGATCTGTTCAGACGTTTTTGGCATATAATCAGTAGTAATACTATAAGTACTTCAAAATAATCAGGTTATACATCGATAACTTGTTGCATAATAACAAAGAGTGTCAGTGTGACAGTTTAAATAATCCGACCGCGAAGCGGTCAAACTGACACGATTTGTAATTATGCAGGAAGTTTGAGATGTATAACCGTATTTATTTTCAAGTACGCATTGTATTTGATACGATTATTTGTTGAGTATATTAAGTAAAAATCTCCGAATCGAATCATTTTTGAACAGTTATTGATAAACGTCAAAATTTGACGGTACTGTTAGTTTTCGATTGGTAGAGCTACTCTATGTATAATCAGGTATTGTCGGGGGTAATACCACTAGAGCTCAGATTCAGCCGGATATTTTTTCGTCATTGTTTTCGAATACTTACTTTCATTGGCAATTTAACGAGAGCTGTTCTGACAAAATCACGAGAGCGTAGCTCGAGTGATTTTGTCTGAACAGATCGAGTTAAATTGCCAATGAAAGTAAGTATGAGAAAACAACCACAAAAAATATCCTGCTAAATCTGAGCTCGCGTGGTATTTGGTACGACAATTCCATGATTTATTGTTAAAGCCAAATCAGTGAAAGGATTTAAAGTAACATTAAATTTTTCGAAATACATGGTTTGCAACATTTTCGCGGTTGTGTTCCACATTGTTTTCACCACATATTCTTTATAATCTTTCCTATTCTGTTACTTCATATTAAAGCTCCAGTCCATCAATATTCCTGCCAAATTTTCCACTGACTGTTCGGTTTCCAAATTGAAGTTTCGTTGTTTACAAAATTCGCTAAATTTATTCCAAATGGAATAACTTTTTTTTGTATTTTCAGGAGTTGATTTTTCGATCTCCCTTATTATTTCTGCCTCGCTAATATTTCCAAATCTCAACATATTTACTGGAATATTAGGTATTTGTTGTAAAATTCTGTTTTCGACATTTACAATTGTCAAACTGATGCAACGCTTGCTAAACGAATAATTGCATTTCTCTTCCTTCCTATTTATTCGATAGCAAACTACGATTTTCGTTCTCTTCTCTCAAATGGGAATTATTACACATGAGTGGAATTGTCGAAATTATACAAGGTAACTTAACTAAATTGATCCTTCTGATTGGTTTAAAGTTATACGAAAAAAATAATCTGTTATACTCGTATCACCTCCCTTCGTAGCCTTAGTCAATCGTTTGACACTTTTGTACACGCACTTCAATTCGATTTCTGTGTGAAATTCATCCAGGCTATAAAAAATAGAGCATATCACAAGGGAATTAAATTTGCAAAAGCAAATAATTGATTAACAAAACTAAATTTGAATTTACTACGTTTATTATCACAAAATATTTTGAAAAATATAACGCTGCGATTGCAATTTCGGTCACTAGACCATCATCGGGCAGATTGAGTTAAGAACTTCTTAACTCAATCTGCCCGATGATGGTCTAGTGACCGAAATTGCAATCGCAGCGTTATATTTTTCAAAATATTTTGTGATAATAAACGTAGTAAATTCAAATTTAGTTTTGTTAATCATGATAAATTATCACGTAGTAACGACGGATTCCATCAACTATTCAAATAATTGATGATTCTCATCTCACGATTGAAGAACATATAGATTCAAAGACCCATAACGCCACTCAATCTCGAGCAGTTCTCGTAAAAATGGATCCAATACCGAAAAAGATATAATCTGTTCTGTCGATGAGAAACAAAGCAAAGTTGAATTTGGTAAAAGAAACTGAAAGAATGAACGCCACTTCGGCTGATAAATATCCAAATGTGAAAATTTGCCTCAACCTAAGACTGAAAGTACCTGACATTGACTGAGCTAAAACTGACCGGAAAAGCATTATTGCAGTTATGGTTGATGTAAGTGACAACTTTTACTAACCGAGTACCAAAATTGGAAAATTCAAGCAGCTTTATACACATAATCAGTTTACCTCATTTTCTGAAGACTTTATAAAGATAAAACAGGTTGTCAAAGATAGAGAATTAAGTAGACCGGAGGAAAAAGATTAAATAAATGTAACTGCCTCAAAAAATGCTTGACAAATAAATGCGCTTGAAAATTATCAGGATTATTGTGTAATTCTAAATGCCACCATAGCTCCCCATGTTGTTACAAATGAAGTGTTTTTTCACTATCAATGACAATTTATACATTTTTTCAATTCATTCGTTAAAAATAACAAAATAATAAGATAAGCACTGATTCGCTTAGCTTAGCCAAAGTAATCGTTCTGTTTGTGATAAATTCTGTTTTTGTTATTTGTTTTCTACTATTCCAAAAGAATTTTGTAATAAATAATGAAAACAAGTGTAAGGCTTTGACTGATATGTAATTTAAGCGAATGATTGAGTTAATTATTGCATTGTTTAATATAAAAAAATCCAACATTTACCAACCGTCCTTGGTAAAACCTAGCATGTACCAAACTCTGATGGTACAAGCCCGAATTATTTTCGGTTTTTATAAAATCCTGATATTTAGGTGGTAAATCCTAGGTTTTACCGTTAAAACCGATCTTTTACCAAACGTCTGGGTTTAACAGTAACATTTATATTATGAATTATTGTATATTATATTTATATTATTATATCCAGTGATTCAGTTGAATAGGTAGTAGAAACAGGGCCTTAGCCAGCACTGCTTTCTAGAGGGGGCTAAACAAATTCTAAAGGGGGCTTGTTTTTCACGTAGTACTAAAATAAATATACGTGAAAAAAGACAGGAATATACAGCTTTTTCTGTCTTTTTACCTAGAAAAGTATACTCGAAAACGAATATTCATCAAAATATATTTCAGAATATAAAAAAAATTTATTGCAATAAAAAATAATAATTAAAAAATCTCTCATAGAAAAATCTAAATGAATAGAACAAATAGCTTAATATAGCTTAATAAAGACAACCAAGTTAATATTCTCTATCTTGCTCCGTCACTTGTTTGCGCTTAATCGTTTTTAGTTGTGTTTCTATTTCCACTCAGGTAAAATATAATATTCTGAGTTTGAAAATGAATTAACGGCTAATAATATTTTATTTGAAGAGGTTGAAAAAATTAATGGAAAATGTGTGGATTTTATTGAAGTACTCTTACTTGAATTAATCAAACGCATGCCCTCGCATTTAAATGTTTTGCGGCAGATAAGAAGTCATGCTATAATTTTAAATCCAGTCCGAAGACCGAATTTTTCTGAGCTAACACTTACTTTGTAACTCCCAATAGAATATCTGACATAGAGATACAGTATAGAAACTTGTAAAATGTCGATTGGAAAGAGATGTTTGGTGAATCAGTCCCTGATAACCCTGTGATTTTTTGGAGGAAGGTGATAGATTTAAAAAATGCAGCCTACCAATTCATGTTTAAAGATTTAGCTCTATTTGCAATCACTCTTCTAATAGTCCGGGAAAGTAAGTATATAGAGAGGAAAAATTAAAAAGTAGGGGTTATTATTTTTTTTAAGTAAGTACACTGACCCCTCATCGCTTTCCTAAATTTCTGACC
Organism: Cynegetis impunctata; assembly: GCA_030704885.1. NCBI lineage: Eukaryota > Metazoa > Arthropoda > Insecta > Coleoptera > Coccinellidae > Cynegetis > Cynegetis impunctata. Next base: position 152,039 of record JARQZK010000007.1, on the reverse strand, counting down.
AAATCCCGTGAGAGCTCGAAACACAGCTTGCAAGCACATTTTAAAGCACTAAAATTCGATGATTTTTTGCTTATAACTTTTTCTGATGTACTCGCACAAAAAAATCGTAGAGATCAAATTCACAGTAAATTTTATGCCCTACACGATGACGTAAGTCGACTTTTGAAATGAAAATTTTTTCGACTCAAAATTTTCCAAAAAATGAAAATTTTATCCAAAGGTCGTGTTTTAATCGGCAACCATACTGAAAATAACCATATCGAGATCAAAACATAGGGAAACATAGATTGTGTGCTATAAAAAATTTACGTATTTTCAGATTTGGAAAATTCAAAATGGCGGCCGCAAAAATCGAATATATATATATTTTTTTCAATCACGCTTCCTCTTGAAAACATTAACGATATCGAAAAGCGGTTGGTTGCAATCGATAGGGGAAAAGTTGTAGTTTTAGGCATAAAAAAAAAAAAAATTTATAAATTTTTTTACGTAACTTTTTTTAAAAATTTATTTAAAAAAAATTTTGTTTGTTGAGTTTTACCTCATTTTTGCATTGAAAAATAAAGTCAATCATTATACTCATACTCGAAATGTATTTGCCGTTAAAAAACGCGTATTTCAAAAAAAAAATTGTTTAAATACAATAATCAGAATCCGAGATATAGAAGCTCAAAGTTCGCTTCGTACTGTGACCGTGTGTTTTTTGGACGAGTAGGCAACATGTTGGGTGCACTATTTTTTCGTGCGGTTGCGAAAAAATTATTATTGCGATTTTGGGCGACAACTTAGCAGCGAAACACGTATGAGTTAATGCTAGAATAAGTGAATTTTATATGCTAAAATACTTAACATGTCGAAACCACGGTTGCGCTTTTGGACGACAAATCAGCGTCTAAAGTGCGACACGGCTCTGAGAAATCTAACAACCCTGCTAGTAGCTGCTAGTTCGTCGCTATTTTATTTTAGAATAAAAACGTGTTTACGGGTTAAAAGATGCCGCAAATAAATAATTTTAAGTCAGTTTTACAATTAGGTTGATTTGTTTGTAACTAGGCTAGTTTTATGTTTCAACGCACTGAATATCTGTAATAATTCTAATTTCTTTTCTAGAGGGGGATTAATTAATTCCAAACAGGGCTCAGCCCCCTCTGGCGCCCCCTTGGCTACGACCCTGAGTAGAATTGATCATAACACTATCCCCCTTCTGAATGTATACCACATTATTCAACCACGAGAAAACTTCTTATCGTTTTGCCTTGGATAATTATTTCTCCTCTTGCATATTCGAGAAAAAGACAAATCCCCAGCAAACAATTATTTTATTTCAAAAATATCGACAAAAATGCTATCAACTAGTGTTATATTATATATGAAGCTATATTTACTAGAGAACACTCTTAAAAACGTTTTCGTAATCCCATACTGTTATTTTGATTTAACGGTATTCAGATGACAATTGAAAAGTCAGTGTTAACGGCCGGCGGCCGTTAAGAAATCACTTGTTCAAAAATTTATTTCAAAACATCATTCTGCTTACAATAACAACATTGAAATCTTGGTCTACAGCGAGTTGGGAGAATAAACCTCTGATTTTCATCTCGCATAGGCTAATAATGCATCTTCATTAACCACCTTTACATACTTGCTTTTACACCACATTTCAAAATTTTCATATTCTTTTTGATATCGCTCTTGAGTTATTTTCGGCAGTTAATCAACACTCGCTGCACTGCACATGATTCTCCCAATATTTCTAAAGGAATTTGATTTTGTTCCTCGATTTCATCAATTTCATCCATGGTCGTCGTTAAAGCGAACTTGAGAACGCAAAAAACTGACGTTGTTTATAAAACTGTCAAACTGTTCCATGACAACAGAGTGCACGACGTTGGGATTTTTCCTTAAAATTACGAGGTACGGGGTTTTTTCTTTCTTCGGAATCAAAATATAATCTTTCAACGGGATTACGAAAAATTTTTAACGACACACGGCCGATACGCAAATAACGGATTCGGTTAGTTATAATCCTCGGCTGCGCCTCATCCGTTATTTGCTACATATCGGCCTTGTTACGTTAATAACTATTTAATATCCCGAAACATACATGTCTAGTGAATAAAGCAATTTAAGTGGAATCAAGCCAAGTTGATTTATAGTATTGAAATTATTTGAAAAAAATTTAAATTATTATTATTGGTACAATTCTTCATGAAAACAAACCTATTGATCCGTCGATAAGAGAAAGACATTATTCAACTTCTATGAAATAAATTGCCCATAAATCAAATATAATCGAAATGAAAGATTAATGTATGACAGCACCAGTTCTTAACGTGATATATTTTTCGTTCAAGGTTTACCTCTGTCGCCGTTTACCTCAAACACCACTCTTCCCACTCCGTCTTTAGAACCGGAGCCAGAATACTATCTTGGCGATCTGATAACTGGGACATACTGTTCCAGAATATTCAGCGACTGTGATAGAAAACACTGCCGTTTACAGTCCCCCAATTTTCCAGGGGTGTATCCCCGAAATTTGACGTGCTACTATGCCGTCAGGCAACACGAGATACCGCAAGGCAAGCATGCCCTCATAACTGTTAGGCAACCAAAGGGCCAGCTCATTTACATCAGGAGTCAGTCTGCGTTGTATGGTACAGCTAGTTCGAGAGAACTGAAAGTAAGTATTTCACAAATGTAAAAATTTTATTTAGGGATGGACATTAAAAAAATATCGTAAATAGCCGGTTTTTTTCTTCTTTTGTCTTTGATGTTTATGTGTTGTACACAAATTTGATATTAATTTGTGAATTATATTTGATGTAGTACTGCCCACTCACAAACCTTTTGTATGAAATCAATGTCTATTTGATAGAAATTATAATAGCTTTGTTCGCGGTAAGGATCCTGAACCGATTCCGAACTGTTTTCGGACTGATCGCATGCGCAGTTTGAATTACGGCGTTCGCGGATCAAAAAATCCTGAATTTTTAGTTCCAGTTCTGCGTTCGCGGACAAAATAGAACCGATTCCGAATCAGTTTGGAACTGGTTCTAGCAGTCCTTGGGATCGAGGTAGGATTTTTAGTTCGAGTCTTGCGCATTCACGATTGTTTTGTTTTGACAGTTGAAAGTTAGGTTCAGTTTGTACTACCATTTGTATATTTCGTATTTTCGAAGTTACACGTGAGAATATTTGATTTAATCGGTAAGTTATATGATTGTCCTTATCTTCAGTTCAATCTTATAATAAAATATACGTATTTTTCAGTAAAGATTCCCGTCATGTCTGATCATTTCTATCGATGAAGACTTTGAAGATATCTTGGATATAGTTGAAATTCCAAAGAATGTTGATTACTTTGAGGAAACTGTTCCCCAATTTAATGAAGAACAATATGTGGTTTATTTAAGGTTGAACCTACAAATGACACAAGAATTGGCAGAACGATTTGCTGATTCAAAGTAGTATCATAATTGGCAAGAAGGAGATACTTCAAAAGTTAGTGCACTGAAATGTATTACTGTTTTTTATGGTTTCAATCAAATGGAGTTGCCTACTTCAGGGATGTATCAGATAAGTTCAACATAACTAAAAGAACCTTTGAGTTTTTGAGTAATTTATCACCGGAAGTTATTACATGGCCAACTGATGTAGAAAAGAAAAGAAATTCAAGCTCACTTTAGAGCACATAACTTTCCATGAGTAATATGAGTGATCGACGGTACCCATTTCAAAATTGAAAAGCTAGGAGATGATCCAGATTCTCATTGAAATAGAACTTCTATTAAATCCAGGTAATGTTGAATGACTCTTATAGGTTAATTTGTATCACTTCATAAATTTGTAAATACATAAGTAAATGTGAAAAAGATTATTCTAATATTAGAACAATATTTATATATACAATGATAACATTGCCATTCTTTTTTAATGAAATTTAAAGTATTAACACGAACATTATTCTAGGATCAAATGGTATGTGACCATAGGCGGAGAATTTGTGACATCTTTGTGTTTTTTCCTGGTTCAGTACATGATGGCAGAGTACTAAGAAGATCCCCTTCATATGAAACCTCACCTGAGAAATCCAATGATATAAATTATATCCTTGGCGACAGTGGGTATCCTTACTTGAGGCATTTTTTAACACCTTCTAGGGATAGTGGACATCTGACTAGCCACCAAAATAACTTCAATTTATTACTGTCTATCAACAGGTTCATTTTAGAACATTATTTTGGAATAATGAAGCAAAAGTTACGACAACTCATATAAAATTCAGAAACATTGTAACTATAGTGCACTTTGGCATTGCTGTACTGCACAATTTTTCTTTAGATTTTTTTCCCGAAATAGAACATATAGCAGCTCCTCTCGATGATGAAGAAATAGCAATTAGGAATGAGGATGATGCCAGATCAGGATAATAGAGTTGTTTATGAAGTGATGAACAGATACCATTTTAGTTAAATGTACTGGCCCCATATAAGTTCTTTGTAAAATTAGCAAAAACCTTATGACATATTTTATTAATAATAAATTGTGATGAAACTTGGTTTCACTCTTTTATTATAAAAATGTTTTTGTTATATAAGATTCAAAAATAAAATACACCTTGTATATGCCATTCTCTGTCATCAAGGCTGATCGATTCAAACATAAATTAATATACTGGTATATATCAAATTTCAAGAAGTGATATTTTAGATGTTATTTCTTTTTGTATATGAAGGTAATTATTGTTATACTTTTGATATGTGTTAATTTGTATTTAGGTATTTATAAAGTGTTTAAAGGTTTATATATGATGTATATAATTGTTACTACATTATTATGGAAATAAATGGTATTCTTATTACTGTCGAGCATATTTATAATTTCTGTCCATACTTATTGAAATTAAAGCTCTATAGAATGATCGTATTAACTTTTTACAAAAACTAGTCTCATCACAAAGTCCAGACTAACAATTAAGAGATCAAATATTCATGATAAAAATATAATTGATTCATTCACATTGTCAATGCACCAAACTGTTTTGCATATGAGTCTTACGAAATTCAAACATAATGTTAGTAATCAATGACTTAATGGTAAGATCTCCTTGCAAAACTTCTTCCTTTTTTATAGATAAGTACATAAGAATTGCTGTATAAATTTTTCATTATATATATATATATATATATATATATACCTTGTTTATTATTTTTGTTAATTTTCTTCATAATGTACATGTATATGCAATAAATATATGTTCCATTGCATATAAAGTATTCTCTGAAGCAAGTTTTTTATGTCTGTTATGTATGAGCAGATTTGAATTTTGCTAGCAACATAGACATAGAGTTATCGTGAAAACTTCTGTGACTCGATATTTCCCTAAAACAGTTCTCAAATCGTTCGCGGATCAAAATAATTCGGAACCGGTTCCGAACCGGACATGCGTACTATGACAATCCCGAATTAGTTCTGAACCAGTTCGGAATCGGTTCAGGATCCTTACCGCGAACAAAGCTAGTATTATTATTGTTTTTTTTTGTTGGAATTATTATGGATAAACATTATAATTATTATTATCATTAGAGAGATATCGGTAAAACGAATAGCACCTGTGAACCTTATTAACGTCCTGCGGTATTGGTTTTACGTCAAGCGGTATTTTAGTTTTATTTAACAGTTATCTGCAGCGATGTTTTACCGTGCCCTAATTCACAGAACCCGCGCTATTCGAAAATGTGACTTAACCTTTTAACCTAGCTTTATGCTTTATTATGTCTCTTGTTTGTCTTGTCAGTTTTTATGTTTTTAATTGAATTTGTGTGTTTGCCTTAGCCATATCCGAGGTTTTTTTGAATTATTATTGTTCCAATAAAAGACGAAAATTATATTTGTTATATAGATTAATTTTATTTTTAATCCTTTTTCCTAACTTCCACTAGAATCACTGCAATGGATGAAGATCTTGAAGTGATAATTATTGGTGGTGAAAATGATTAAGACATTGAAGCCGCTATTTTGATGAACATTATAAGGGAACAACAAGATATTGACGCCCAACAGCGTTTTTCGTTAGACGAAGTTCCAGGAGAAGACCGTAAATTTTTGTTTAGGTTTGAGAAAGATGATATTTATAGATTGTATCACGCTCTACAGATCCCAGAGATCGTATTTTATTAATTTGCCATTACTTAAAAATCAAACGAAGAAATTAAAACAGTCGTACGTTTATATGGTAGTAAGTAGAAAAAACAACAAAGTTACATAACCTTTAACTTACAAAAAAAAAAACGCTGCACATGCCTGGCATGTTAATTTGTTAGGCACTATTTCAAATACCGCCTGTCGTTATGCTCCGTAAATTAGGGCTGGCGGTAACGTGACGTTGCGTTAAGAATCGAATCGCGCATAGGTTAAATGTCAAAATACGTATGCTCTAATACTGCCTGACGCTATTTGGGTTGCCGATATCTCTCTATTATTATATATCACATGCGGATTGATTATATCGAAAAATTCAAAAATATATCGATAGTTGCAAAACTTATATTTTTATATGATTTGAAATTAACGAAAATGGACGTATTATGTACGAAACCTTCATTATTGAAAATGAGAAAATCAGAAATTCAACTACGTAGGAAAATTAAGGATCAGGGCCAGATTCTTCACTCGTCATGAAAATTTAGTTCACGTAGGTCGAATCTTTGGATAATCCCAGTTCGAAGTGATGGAATTGGAATTATGACGTGATGAACCGGAGCAACGTAAAACTACTCGTAAAAGATGGAAATCTACAAGGAGCACGTACAGTTTCTGGAAGTAAGTATGCCGCGATGCGCAACTTTCTCCTATTGGAGTGCTTCGAGAAAAGTTCGAAGAGCAGAGTAGTCGTCGTTTATGATGTAAACCCTGGTCCGAATTGTTTATATTGATATTCTCCAAAATATTTGGAGAGAAAATGATTTCGCCTAAATAAGTCCGACTCATCAGTAGATATACATTTACTTTCAGCTCCATTATAAAGTGAGGAATCACGATCCCATAAAAATTTTCCTAACTGAACTTTGGTTTGTTCAAATTACATTCACTTTTACAGTCCTGCAAAATATTTCACATACCCGGTATAATTAATCACAGAACTTGAAACTTCTAGTATTTATTGAATCAGTTTGGTTTAATAATGCTGTGAGTATCTATTATCTACAGTACAAAGGAATAATTGACGACACAAAGTTCAGGTAATGGTACATTTTCGTAATGATTATTTCGATTTTAATGCTTGTGGAATCTAATCAAAAGCATCGGAGGAGATAATAAGGCTTTCTCGCGAATTAAACATTATAGTTTTAGGATTTACTATGTCACCTAGGAGTTTATGATATTATGATCATGGTTCAGAATGCTGAAATTTCCAGTTGACTTTCCACTTCGAAAACCAAAGTGATTAGAAACTATGAAGTATTTATTCAAAAAACTAAACATACAGTTTTTTAAAATTTTCACTATGATTTAACTCAAGTTGATTATCAAGAATAGAGGCGAATAATTTTCTATGAGAGAATTATCTCCTGTCTAGTATAATGGTTTCACAATACCAATTTTCAGAACTTCTGGAAAATTCCCTACTCAAAGGATAAATTTATCAAGAAAAAAATGGGCCCGCTTTCTTCTTTCATCTTTTTCAATACTTCAGATCTAATAAAATTATTGCCTGCTACCTTCCCATCTTCGAGCTGTGTTATTATTTCAACTTCTGCAGGAGAAGTAGGTCTCAAAAAAGAAGTATTCTATAAAAATTGTTCTTCTCTTGATTCGCTAGTTGTTCTATTAAAATGGCATACCTTTTTCAGTGTCCCAAGAATATTAATTGAATTATTGAATAATTTCATTTTTCACTGTTGTGAATTCCCCATTTTGTTTTTTCAAATAATCCATAATTGCCTTGCCTTTTCGTCTTTTATGAGGTTCTTGGACAAAACCTACTAATCGAATACGTGTGTGTGTGTATATATATAAATATATATATATATATATATATATATATATATATATATATATATATATATATATATATATAAATATATATATATATATATATATATATATATATATATATATATATATATATATATATATATATATATATATATATATATATACCTACATATATATATATATATATATATATATATATATATATATATATATATATATATATATATATATATATATATATATATATATATTATATATATATAATATAAATATATATATATATATATATATATATATATATATATATATATATATATATATATATATATATATATATATATATATATATATATATATATATATATATAATTGAAAATTCATAATGCATGAATATATAGACAATACATACATGATATACACAATAAATACTCGTGCTTAACGATACACTTTCGTGACTATAATTGAAGTAAAGCTAGGACATTTGTTCAAAACCAATCAAACAAACCTCCTAGCAGAGCTGGTTATACGAGTTCACGATGCATCGAAATATTCCCACCTACCTTAGACGGTAAATGTTTGAAATGTTGAGATGTTTATCACAATTGATGGAAAATAATAAACAGCAGTTTCGCCCTTCATTGGGGCTCATCAATAGTATCCATCCATCTACCGAATGAGATAACCATCCCAACACTTCAAACATTCTTATGATTTCCTCTTCGAAACACTGGATCGTGATTAAACGCGTATGAAGAAAGATTATAATACTTCGGGAAATCAATTTGACCTATCAGTTCCAATGAAGAGCGCTGTGATTTGTTCGAATATCATATGATAATATAGGATGAGCCTATCTTAGGAGCTATAGAGCAAGATGCCAGAGCCGCCAGACGTCCCTTATTTTCTCAGTAATAAAATTTGTGGGATGAAGTAGTTCTCGTATGTACTTTCAGTGTATGGATACTCGCTATTTTGTGCCGACGGCCAATTTCCAGGTATCAGGTGCTAAAGATGGAAAAAACCTCGACCTACTTATCTCATTTTCTCACACTTGATTTTTTTATATGATTCTCAGGGGACCATTTCAATAACTTATACAAGCTGCCAGACCGATCGTATGGGCCAAACATCCCGCCAGACACACAGTAAGTGTGAGTTTGACAGTATGAGCGAAATGTCATGATTCGCCCATTTAAAAATAAAAATAATAATATCAAATTAATAATATACTCAAACATAGAGTATGCTTGAGTAGACAGTAAGGCCGGCCGCACATTTACTACAATCGGTTCCGATTGTCTGAAACGATTGTCGGATCAGGGCTTCTGACGCTCAAATACCTATACTTTTATACGGTCATATCGCACACCTACGATCCGATATCGGATCGGACGTCCGACGTGGATGCACGAGCAGTGCGTCCTACCAATCGGACCGATTAAAAGCCTGATCCGACTACCGGAAGGCAAGCCGTCCATTGTTCTTGCATGGTCTACCGCAATCATACGATTATTTCTGTCAGTTTTTGACAGGGAGTATAGAAAAAGGAATTGTCAAACCATGTGCGATACTGAAAATTTGATTACCACGGTCGAAAAATATCCCAGCTTGTGACATTCAAATAAAATCGGACGTATTTTGTCGGCAGTGTGCTCTAGTGGTCCGAGTTGAAATCGTTTCAGACAATCAGATCCGATTGTAGTAAATGTGCGGCCGGCCTAAATATAGAAGGGAGTTCGACTCGCATAGATAATCACTATTGCGCTTAAAAAGGGCGAACCATGACATTTCGCTCATACTGTCATACTCACACTTATTGTGTATCTGGCGGGATGTTTGGCCCATACGATCGGTCTGGCAGCTTGCATAAGGTGTTGAAATGCTTCCCTGAGTATCATATAAAAAAATCAAGTTTGAGAAAATAAGAGAAGTAGGTCGAGTTTTTTTCCATCTTTACCACCTGATACCTGAAAATGGCCGTCGGCACAAGATAGCGAGTATCCATACATTGAAAGTACATACTAGCACTACTTCATCCCACAAATTTTATTAATGAGAAAATAAGAGACGTCTGGCGGCTCTGGGATCTTGGACTACTACGAGGTGGATGGTAATCCCTGGAAACTAGCTCCGGTAGAAGGTTGATTTGACCGATATTCGATTTTTCATATGAATTTCCCGAATATATATATATATATATATATATATATATATATATATATATATTATATATATATATATATTCAGAAAGAGAGAAGGAGGGTAGAAATAGAGTAGAGTTAAGCTGTTCAATTCGATTTCATCTACTGATTTGATCAAGTAGTTAAGATTCAATTCAATTCAATTAATGATAAATGAAATGAAAACTTTATCGTGAAATATATTCTTAACCTCTCAGAGTAAAATTACAAAAATGTTCGGATGATATTTTTTCATCAAGAATGATGAAAACGGAAATTTAAATTCGAGTTTCAAGATCGATCACTCAATGTTTTGACTAGAATGATACGTTTTCCTGGGAATGCCTTCCACGCGCAACAACATCAAATCTCTAACTCACCGAACAAAAGAAAATGAGGCAATGATTGATACACATCCTATATGCCAGGGGTCCCAAAGTTTCTCTTAAGCGGGCCAATTTAATATTATTTTTTGGCGGGCCAGAGAAAAAGGAATAAAATCAAAACAATTACCACGGTTTTTTTTGTTTTGAATATATTCGACTATATCTTATTTTTTATTAGTATACTGAATTAAATAAACATCTTAATTTTTAATTATATAGTTATTGAAACAAAAAATAACTGAAATCTGTCTTATTATATAATAGTATAAATATTTAACTGTAACAAAAATTATTATAAAATCACACAATTTATTAACACGAAAGTAAAATCACTCTTCTTGTAAATACAGAACTATAACTATAGCAACAAGTATTACAAACTGAAAATCTATTAACTGAGATTGAATTCTCGCACATCACCTGATGAAACATCATTTAGAATAAAGTTTGAACTTGAAAATAAAACACACTCGGCTTAAGTATCACTAAATCAAAAATAATTAGATACTGTATTTAGCAGTAGAGGATAGTCGACATGTTTCGAGTTATGAACTAATTATCAAGACTAAAACATGTCGTCTATCATTTACTGCTAAATACAGTATCTAATTTTTTTTATATTGTGAAACTTAAGCCAAATGTATTTTATTTTAAAGTTTAAATTTTATTAATAATCTATTATTTCTTAACAAACAAAAATGTTTCTGGAACTAAACTTGCTCAGGGCAACTGGGTAGGCAGTAGTTATTAATACAAACGCTTATGGTTGAAGCTATGTAAGAATTTGTTGAAAAAATTAAAATATTTTATTTGTAATATTTATTATTCAGTTATTTATTTTTCAATGAAAATATAATATTTCATTAAGTGAACAAGGAAAATTCTTTACGTATAACCAGCTCCCTTGGAAAGTTGTTTGATAATTTTTAAATAATTAATGTTCACTATGTTCACTTTATGTAATGTATGAAACTGACCATGGTCAACTAGTATGTTTTTCATGATTTGATTGAAAATATAATATATCGTATCGATATCGCGGATCGAATTCACAGGCTTTGCGGGTCGCATTTGGCCCGCGGGCCGCACTTTGGGAATTCCTGCTATAGGCAATGAAAGTGGCAGATAATGAGATTTGATGCGAAAGAGAAATCAGCCTGTTCAAGCATGTTTCTGGTGAAGAATAAGTCGTTTGCTTGAATAATAAATAGGGGACAGTTAACAAATTATGTATTCTGTCGCCCTTTGGATTCGTCAGAAGTCATCTACAATAACTAAAGGGATTTTCGAAATATTTATATCTGATTTAACTGAACAAATCTCTCGGAATATCAGTCAATCAAATAAGGAAACATGGCGGAAAACCTGGATGATCACTTGAATACAAAATCAACAGATTTCGATCCCATCATATATCAGCAGTGATTTCCACTCGGAGGGGGTGACTCGTATATTATTAGAAAACTCTATCGCAGCGAGCTGCATTAGAAGAGCAGGTTTTCACAACGTATCCAGTTTAAAAAGTATATTCATGAAATTATGATTCCTTTTCCAAATTAAAAAAAAAATGTGCCCTCTAATGTGTAAACAGTATTTATTTCCTCCCTGGGGGATCAACCCCCCAACCAATTCGTACCAAAACTAATCACATCCAAGGTATCATACGAAACTACGTACTTACAAACTTTCAACCCTATTTCTATAAAATTGTGCCCTTTATCGTGTAAACATGATTTATTTCCTCCTCCGGGGGTTCAACCCTCCAACTAATTCATATAGAAATAAATATCATCCAAGATATCGTACGAAACTACCTACCTACAAAGTACCCTGTTGTACCAAATTTGCGCCTTCTATCGTGTAAACACAATTTATTTCCCTGGGGAGTCAACCCCCCATCTAACTCGCATTAAAACCTATACGAAATAAGATTTATTTCTTCCATTCCATTCAAGATATCATACAAAACTACCTAGATACAAACTTTCAACCCTATTGCTATGAAATTGCGCCTTCTGTTACGTTAAAATACATAAGCACATACATACATACATACGAACATATATATATATATATATATATATATATATATATATATATATATATATATATATATATATATATATATATATATATATATGACGCCATTAGAATCAAAACCTGGTAAGTCCAAAAAAATGAAAAAATTTTTTTTCGCTATTTTATAAGTTCAAACGGTGTTTTATCTACTGGTCTGATGTTTTAAGTCAACACCTGCTAAATCCGCTTCAAAATAGCATTTAAAAGTAAGCTTTCAAATCAAAACCTGCTAAATCCATAACTCCACGATTGGCCACTAGGAGCGCTAGGTACTGACCAACAGGTTGTATTGTTACAATCATAACCTCTCAGCTCCCATTGTTTTGTTTCTTTACTAATGTGTCGTGCTCGTTTTTAGTTATCATTTTTGACTAATCTTAAACGTTCGTTTTTATTTTTTCTAACATCATCCTAATTAAAATGGAAATTAATATTGATGTGAGTGAAAAACCGGCTTTGAAGCTACGACAACCCTCGTCATGGAAGAAGAATATTGCCAAACAAGAAAGATACTCGTCTACAGGTATGCACACCCATCACTTAGGCTGCAATCACTCAAAGAAAGACTTGACACTTCAATGTAAAATTTTAACATCAAATGATTCACAGAAGTTTAGTAAATCTTTTTATTCAATACCAAATAAACTCGTACAAGATTCATTTATTTTGAAGCACACCGACTATGAGAGTGTGGTACGCCATCGCCCTAAGAATGACACAAGAAGCCCTCGTCAGTACTCGTACAAGTACTACATTTTGAAGGGCTCAACAAAGGTACAAGTTTGTAAAGCCGCCTTTTTGAAAGTTCTTGGAGTGGGTAGAGCCCGCGTAGAAGGTGTTTTGAGCAGGCATATTCAGTCAGGGGGGGAAATGCCTGAAGAGAGAAGAGGCGGTTTTAGAAAGAACGTACAATCGTACCAAAACAAAAGACAGGCAGTAATACGTTTCATAAAGAAATTTAAGGCGATTGAGAGCCACTATTGCAGGACGAAAAATTCCCCGAGAATTTATTTGAGCTCTGATTTAAACATCTCAAAAATGTGGAAAATGTTTTCTGACTCTCATAAAGAGCTCGATGTTCGGCACTCCAAAAACTGATGAGTGCTCAACTTGTTTACAACTTGGATCCCGAATCAAACTCTGTTCGAATCCATTGGTAAAAAAACGGCTTCAGACCGAAAAAGCTGTTCATAAAATGAAAGCAAAAGCTTTCTATTCGAAATTGAAAGAAAAAAAAAGCAATTTATTAACAGTCTCGTTCGATTGCCAGAAGAACCAGGTCCTACCCAAGTTGACTGATCAGGCTGCATAGTACCTCCGGCAACTATATATTTATAATCTCGGGATAGTCGTTGGAGACTCAAAGGCCCCTCAGAGCCATGAAAATGTATTTTTGTACCACTGGAACGAGACAGAACACAAAAAAGGTAGTAACGAGATAGAATCAGCAATTTTTGACTTCCTCGTTAATTTTCTAAAGATCGATGCCGCTATAGCTACTCTCCGAATTTGCTGTGATGGGTGTGCCGGTCAAAATAAAAACACAGTAATAATGTCAATGATTTCTATTTGGCTTCTGAAATGTGCCCCCTCTCATCTAAACCAAGTTGAGGTGGTCTTCCCTATGGTAGGTCACTCTTTTCTGCCATCAGATAGGGTGTTTGGAAGGATTGAAAAAAGGATAAAAAAAAAGGACACTATCATAACGCCAGAAGAATACATCAACATCTTTCAGGGGTTCGGAACGACCGTGCCTCTTGCTCCAAAAGTTTTCGACTGGAAAAAAGCCATTCAACCTTTTGTAAAACCAGCACAGCAATGGCACTTCAAATTCTCAGCAGCTAAACGATTTATAATAAGAACTGACGAAGAAATTGTAATAAGGGGTGAACCTAATTACTGCGTTGATGTTGGAGCAGAAAATCCTATTGTGAAAAAGACAAAACGTTTAGGAGATGTTAACCTCGATGACAAATCGATTCCTGCGGTCCACAACATAAATCCACTAAAGCTCCGTGATGTAGATTGCTTGCTAAAAAAACATTTTGGGGAACAGTGGACGTCAAATCCTGGATTGGAATATTATTCGGCATCCTTACAGTCACAACACGAAGAGCACAAACAGGAAGAAAGGCATTCTAACAACGAAGATTCGAATGAAAATACCTTTTTTGATTTTTTTTTATTTGTAAATGTATCAGTTTTTTCATGGAAAAGTGTAATTAAATTTTTTTTAAATGTTTATGTGTTTTTTTTGTCATGTTTATCTTGAAAGAACTTCTTTTAAAAAATCTTAGAGTCAAAACCTACTAAGTCCAAATTTCAAAACGATATTGTTGCACACCTGATCATTTTCAAAAAAAAAATTTTAATTTAAAAAATAAGGCTGGAATAGCATTTATTCATGCTAAAATGTCTGGGAAATATTGAACTCTTTTTATAAAATTTAAATTTTCATAGTTTTTTCGATCTCCTGGAAAAAAATGAAAAATGGACTTAGCGGGTTTTGATTCTAAATGCCTCATATATATACATACATATATATATATATATATATATATATATATATATATATATATATATATATATATATATATATATATATATATATATATATATATATATATATATATATATATATATTAGGGTGTCCCTTATTTTTCAAAGTTTCAAATTTATAACGCATACCTACGTCTTAGTTTTGTTCATTTGCCTCTAAAACACTCGGAAATAAATTTTTACCTTATTTGGAGTACGATAACCCGTGCCGACTTGCATCGAATCATGTTCATACATGCTGTGCGGCAGTAGCGGAGCGTATTCACGACATTTGTCATTTGTTCTCAATTATTCTCGCGATTCACACGTATTGTTTCACATTTAAAAATTGGCAGTGGAATTAAGAAGCAATAAAAAATGTGTTTTCTCATTTGGTAACGTAAATTATCAAATAACAGGCTCAAATTTATCGTCCAATCGTCAAGTTCTTGCAGTACTTTTTTTTTAACATTCGCGAAGTTAAATTGACTGTTAATGAAAGAGATATATCTAGTCATTCGGGAGTGTATTATATTTTGGGAAAAAGCTAGAATCCCTACCCAAGCTATACCTAACTGTGTAAAAAAACTTGTGGAAAAAATTCTAAAAAAATACAAGATAATCAAAAGCGCTGTGAGGTGGACTTTAAGAACAATTTAGATAATTTATTTGATATAGCACACGCTGATGCTTTGGAACGGATGAAAATTGAAGAAGATAAAATATTTTTACAAGAAAAAAAGAGAACCAGGGCGTCCAGGATGTTTAGCGGATGTAGCCAAAAAAGAAGGAAGGGCAAGATAAAGGAAATTAAATGAAGAGGAAAAAAGATGTGAGCAAATGTGTTTCGGAGGTTTATCGTCATATGTTACTAATGAAAGCCTTGAGGAACCCTTGGCATCCACCTGTCATGTGGTAAGTTCCGAAACTACTACAAAAAGAGGAAGGAAAGATTTTATTGCGCCTAAGTTAGTTGCAGTTTTAGATAGATGTCAACTCAGCATAAGGGATTCGGTCTATATACTTCAGGCTATAGTAGAAGTTCTAGATGTAAGCTGTGATGACTTTCCGATGATCAAATCGTCTGTTCAACGTATTTGCACACAGAGTCGAAAAGATAGAGCTGAATTTATAAAATCAGATTTTCAGAATAATATGCCTGAAATGGTGACCGTTCACTGGGATGGGAAATTATTACCTGGGCTTGACGTGAGAAGTTCTAAAGAAGAACGCCTGCCAATTCTAATTTTATTTGGAGAAAAAGAACAACTTCTGGCTGTGCCCAAACTGGAGAGGTCTTCCGGCCAGGATCAAGCTGAAGCTGCGTTGAACGCACCACGACTGGAACCTCGATGACAAAGTACGAATAATGTGCTGACACAATTTCGTTCAATACAGGGCGATTGAACGGAGCTTCTGTACTTTTGGAACAAAAACTAGACAGGTAATTACTACTCATTGCTTGCTGCTATCACGTTCACGAACAGGTTTCAAAATGTGTGTTCGAAACAAAAATCCACCAAGTCACAAGTAGCCCTGATATCCCTCTGTTCAAAAAGTTTAGAGACAACTGGAAAACTATTAATCCTGCTGCCATTGAAACGTATACCGATATCGTCACACGACATTTTTGTAATACAACAATAGAAGACAATTTGAACTGTCAACAGTGCGTCACATAAGCTCTAATATTTATTGACTATTAATTAATTTCAATCACATATTATAATTAAGTGTTCGTCTCGTTTTGACAATTAGAAGTTTTTAATTCAAAAAAACTAATAATCAAGTTTGGTGAACATTGGGAATTCACGTGCGAACGTCGAGATAAGAGGTAGTGTGCATCACCTGTGATTTCGATTATTCCACGTATAATATGACTAGTTTGAGTGGCGAAGAAATGGAAACAGAAATAAACCCGAATTCGAGACCACCCGACCCAGGAGGAACATTACAATCGGATAAGTACAATTCTGCGATATATGAAAATATATCCACATCTAATTTACTTTCACAAGCCTTTAATGTATTAATTGATAAAAATATGGAGGATGATAGTTTTTACTCGATTACAAATAAACAACAACAGGTGCATTATCAGAAATCTAATCCTCAATCGCCCATCCAGATCAATCAAGGAACATCTAAAAATATTAGTCAAAGAGCTCCAATTGCTAGAATTACTCAATTTGATCTTACAGATTCAGGACCATTCAAAATATACATCGAAAGCAAAAGTGAACACATCGGCTCACTACATCCGATGAGCATCGGTCGCATAATTCACGGTCATGACAAAACAATTAGCGACAATATTATCAATATATCCAAACTGGGAAAAAACCGCATTTGTGTAGAAATGCGCACTGCACTAGGTGCAAATAAATTACTGAGTTCAGACATTATTAAACAGAAAAAATTGGACGCTTATATTCCTCATTTCTTAGCTAGGAGAGTAGGAGTTATAAGAAATGTAGACACTGACATTACGGAAGATGAAATTGAAAATAACATTACAGTTATGGGCAACAGTCCAATTAAAATTCTTGAAATAAAGCGAATGAAAAAACGAGTTAGAGACGCGGAAAATAAAACCACAGAAGATTTCTCACCTTTACCTGTCATCCTGGTTACTTTCAAAGGACAGTTACTCCCAGACATGGTTTCTATATACAGGGTGGCTTGTCCAGTAGAACCATACATACAAAAAGTTATCCAATGCTATAATTGCCTCCGTTATGGACATATATCCAATCACTGTCAAAATAAAAGCCCAAGATGCAAAAAGTGTGCTAAAGACCACACCACAGAAATATGTCCCGAACTTACACCAGTATGTATCCATTGTTCTGGCACTCATCTTAGCACGAATAGATCCGAATGCCCGGAATTCGAAAAACAAAAACGTCTGAAGAGGCTTATGGCATTTGAAAACATATCTTATAGGGAAGCCTCACAAAAGGATTCCAATAGTTACGCAACTGCAGTCCGCAACAACACTTCAAAAATCTTTCCAACAAGTACTATTTCGATGTCGCCTTAAAAGCAAAGAATTGCTCAATCTCAACCAAATATGAATGAAGAATTATTTAGACTACACAAAGAAAAAATTACAATTCCTAATACCTCAAGGTCGAATGGTACATTCTTTAACAGAATATCCCCATATAAAGAAATCAACCCTATTACTACCAAACAAGTTGATTTGGTAGAAATTATTATGCTTCTAATAAATGAAGTAATTAAAAACAAAATTGATATTGGAAACACTACTGCAATGTCGAACTTTGTCAATGAAAAATTTGGTACCGGATTCCTCAAAAACTCATCAGATTCTTATAGTAACCTTCCACCCACCCAAAATAACTAACACCTGCATAAAAAAATTTCTCATACTATACTGATGGTCTGAAAATTTTACAGTAGAACGCTAGATCTTTAGTTGCTAGCAAACACTCATGCACAAATTTCATGGAACAAAACCATATAGACATCGCTGCAATTTCTGAAACTTGGTTCAAACCTGAAGTTTCTTATAAATTCAACAACTTCACCGTGATAAGAATAGATAGGGAAGATGGAAAAGGCGGAGTCGGAATACTTATTGAAGATAAAATTGTATATAATGAACTGATAATAGAAAATATCCCTATTGATGTCATGGCGGTTGGTGCTCAAATCAACACATCCCGTAATCAAGTCCTTACTATAGTTTCCGTTTATGTCAACCCTCGGTTGAACATTGCAACGAGATCCTGGGATAAATTCTTTGCGAATCTCCCAAACCCAGCTATTATATGTGGCGATTTCAACGCTCACCACATCAGCTGGGGTAATAATTTCAACGACATTAAAGGTCAACATCTCTTGGAATCAATTGAAAATAATAACCTAACTATATTGAACGACGGACAACCTACATTCATGTCTGGATGGAATAAGAATAATACATCAGTAGATATCACCTTAGCTTCGCCGGGTGTCTCTATGCTCCTGGATTACGAGAGGATAGACGACCTCCTCGGATCCAATCATTATCCTATCGTCATCAGTTCTGGCGGTCTGAATATAGAAAATATTCAACACATTGGCTCTAAGAAATGGAACTTAAATCGAGCCAATTGGCGGAACTATACATATATTGTGGATGATAAACTACATCTTATTGATAGAAGTAAAATCACTTATCAAGAATTCGTCCAAATAATTAACGAAGCCGCTACAGATTCAATAGAAATAAATAGGTCATATGGAAAATCCATGAGCAGTAATTCAAAGTCCAAGCCATGGTGGAATGAGAACTGTTCCCAAGCAGTCCGGAGCAGATTAAATGCATTACACGCTTTCAAAAGAGATCCTATCTTGAAGAATTATATCTCTTATCAAAAAAGTGACGCACTGGTTAAAAAAACTATCAACTTACATCGTAGAAATAGTTGGAAACAGTTTTGCGATGGCTTGAATCGATCAACCCCAATAAAAACAGTCTGGAATAAAGTAAAAAGTTTGAAAAACTCGAATTGTGACAAACTACATACAGTCAAATCTGATAAATGGTGTGAGGGTTTCTTGAATACTCTCGCCCCTTCTTTTGTGAGTCCTTCTTTCAATTATTTCTCTCAAGACACTTACAACCCCCAAAACTTTCCATTGCAACCTTTTTCGATAGAGGAATTCTTAACTGTAACCAGATCTGCAAATAACTCCTCCCCAGGTGAAGATAACATACACTATCCTATGATCAACTATTTATCATTAGAGGCCAAAAAAAAATATTATTGAATATCTTTAATCGCTGCTGGAACGGCGAGGATGCGCCGCTTGAAGGGAAAAATTCAATTGTAGTACCGATCCTGGAACCGGATAAAGACCCCGATCACCCCAAATCATGCCGACCAATAACTCTCAGGTCATGGATGCTTAAAAACTTTCCAAAGACTTATTAAAAACAGATTGGAATGGTGGCTAGAACACCACAGGAAATTGCCTTCTAGTCAATTCGGCTTCAGAAGAGGCTTATCTACACAGAATAATCTGGCTAAATTTTTCTCTAAAATCTCCCTATATTTATCTGATAACCAAGTGGTGGTGGCAGTATTCTTGGATATTGTTGGGGCATATAACAATGTTCTTTTAGATTTGTTGTACGAGGATATGACGTCAATATTGATACCACCCAAAATTACTTCCATCATATTGAAATTAATTGTAAATAGAAACATACGCTTAAGATTGAACGGATTTAAATCCAGACCCTTCTCTACATCAGTAGGCCTCCCGCAAGGTGACATTCTCTCTCCTATATTATATATTTTGTACACTTTGAATCTTGAGCATGTTCTTCCGGATGGTATAGGTATATCCCAGTACGCAGATGACATTTGTATTTATACAGCAGCTAGCAATACGACAGATGCGTACAAAAAAATTTCAAATGGTTTAGTGAATCTTATGAAGTACCTAGAAGCTAAGAACCTATCAATATCACCATCGAAATCCGTTGCGATGTTCTTCTCCAAAAGGAAATTAGCCACCCCGGAAAATCTTATAATCGGCCCCATAATCATTCCTGTCCAAAATGAAGTCAAATTTTTGGGAATCCTATTAGACAATCAACTGAAATTCAAAGCACATATTCATAATCTCATAGTTAAAGGAGAAAAAGGATTAAACGTTTTAAGAGCAGTCAGTAGAACGACCTGGGGTGCACATCCATCCATTTCCCTCTTATTCTATAAAGCCTTCATAAGATCCATTTTGGATTATGGGTCCTATTTCTACCGTAAAGCACCAAACACAACACTTAAACAACTAGACAGATTTCAATACAAATGTATTCGACAGTGTTCAGGTTTAATGAAATCCACTCCAATCTGTGCTCTTCTATCGGAATCAGGGGAAATGCCTCTTAACCTCAGATCGAAATCATTAGGAATCAAATTCATTCTTCAACTCCGTAGCAAGAATAGTGATATATATATAGTGACCTCTATAACCTTAGTATCCTGAATTTAACTACAACTTATTGGAAAAATAGAAAGTGCTTTCCATTGGTCGATTTTATGATCGAAATGGAAAATTCATGGAGCCCTATCTTCACGAGTTCTGTTCTCCCTAATTTCTCCACCGACTATTGGTCTCTCTTTCCTACTTTCAAAACAATTTTAGATCCACCTTTTAACCAATTCGACGAACCAGAAATTCAACATTATTTTTTCACCTATATCAATGAAAATTTCAAGAATCACCGCAAAATATATACGGATGGTTCTGTCATGAATGGGCAAGCAGGGTGTGCGATTTATGACCCGAAAACTCCCTACGAGGTTATCCTAAAACTGCCAGACATCTTTTCCACTTACACCTGCGAAAAAATTGCACTCATCGAAGCTATTAAATACGCAAATAGCGTACAGGATCAAAACTTTGTGATTATTTCAGACTGTCGTAGCGTCTTACAGAAGGTTGCCAATTTTAAATTTTCTTCAGCCAATTCACACATCCTAATCGAAGCAATGAAACAACTTTCCAACGCTCAAAAATTGAATAAAAAAATTACATTCTTATGGGTAAGATCACACAAAGGAATTAGGGGCAACGAGATCGCAGACAGTTTGGCAAAAAGGGCAACCTTACAATCCATGGAGACCAGTCACTTCTCAATCCCATTGTACGAGGTATATAAACTTCTGAAGAAGCATATCAGCCAGCAGTGGACTGAATCTTTCAGAAAAGATCCAAAAGGATTATACTACAAAAATTTAATGAATAACACTCCATCTTTAACACCTTGGTATCATAATTGTGAAATACACAGGCATTTTATAGTTACCCTCAATCGTTTACGGACATCCCACGGCCTTTTCGGTAAACACATGTTTCGTATAGGCTTGAGACAAAATCCCCTATGCCAATGTGGAGAAGAAGAAACACTAGAACACATCTTCATGCTATGTCCCTTATATGAAGATAATAGAAGAGAGTTATTCACTGGAATTTATGGATGCCTGAAATCAGGCCCCATAAATTGGAATACGATAATTGCTAGTAATAACATGAACATATATCTGATGATCTACGATTTCCTGAAGAAGACCAACTTGAGAATATAACTTAATATATACTTCAATCGGACCTCCTTGACGTGGAATCACCTTTAGTAGCTCCTGAGTCGCAGAGGAGCTTCATTAATTCATTATATAATTATTTGTATATTAATTTACATTGTTGCTGAGCGTATGTTCTAATAGAACGAGCTCATTAGGAGACCCCACTAGAGTGGAGGCCTCACTATAATAAAAAAAAAAAAAAAACAATAGAAGATTTGTTGACATTTTATAATCAATAACTGCGAAAAACCATTGGACGTACGATTATCGGGAACTGATTGAACTATCTATTATTTTCTTAGGAGGAGAAAGTGAAAAAAAAAATTGAAATTAGACCTCATGGAGCGATGGATCAAGCAAGGTGGATGACTAGAGCTATTTACTCTTCAAATATATGTTTGTTGCAATCCCAGTTCAAAATTAGCGCCAAGGATAAGCCAGCACTTCGAGACGTATGTTTATTCATTGCGATTTTATATGTTAAACCATGGCTTGGATGTAGTCTGGCGGTGAAGGCGCCAAATCAAGTTTTTGGCTTTTTGAAGTGACTTAAGGAATAAGAAACTTTTGACAAATTTATCTCCAAAGCAGCCCAGAGCAAGTTACGTCAACATCTTTGGTACTTGTCAGAAGAAATTGCCGTTTTATTACTCTCTGATGATGAAGTTAATGAACAAACCAAAACGAACATTGTAGTGAATTTCCAAAGAGAGAGTTTCTACATGGGATGAAAATGTTGCCTATTCAGAGACGAAAAAGAAAGTGCTTTCTTTAAGGGCAGTTAATAATACTGCTGAAAGAGCTGTAAAACTTATGCAAGATTTTTATGGTTTGATCACTGCAAAGGAAGAGCAAAGGCAATTTTTGCTACGCTGTGTTCAGGAGCATAGAAATCTGTATCCAGACTGTAAAAACGGACCCTCAAAAGAAAATATCCTGCCTGATCTGTAATTTTATCTCATATTTTATTTCATAAAAATGTGAATATTTCAATTGATTTAGCTATATAAAGGAAAAGGTTGAAAAGCGCAGTTTTCAAAGTCTTCAGAGTTCTGTCGGCACGGGTTAACGTTGACGTAGGAAGATGCCATTTTGTATTTAAGTAAGTCTGAGTAGTTTAAAAAGAAATAAGGGGTATGCATTTCGATATTTGAAAAAAAAAAATTTTCACCCATTTAAGAGACACCCTAATATATATATATATATATATATATATATATATATATATATATATATATATATATATATATATATATATATAGAATCTCTTGCTAATTATTAGCAATAACAATTCGAATAAATAATTATATATATATAGATATATGAAATAGAGTTTTTGGTGCCAAGCATCATAAAAAGTCATGAAACGAGAAACTATCTTGGTCCTAGGTCCAACTTTGCTAATCGCACCAATTTTAATAAGCAGGTTTTCAAAGTGAAAACCTGCTAAAATCGCATGTTTAATTTTTACGATTCATATAATTCAATCTATAACAGCGTTTCACGATACAGTGGCTTCATCAGACAGAAATAAATTGAAAAATCTTGATATCGCAATTTTTATATATTTCAGTGAGGAAAACGGTAACAATATGAAATTAAATAGTGGGGTAATGGTTTAAAAATCCTTCCAGAATCTGGATAACTACTCAGAGCGCCATCCTCCAAGGATATTGAAAACCAAAAATTAAGCAAGTATTTATAGAGCGCACTCTTGTGAGTGTTTCCAGAGTTTTCAAAAACGCTTGAGTATATTCTTGCGACCGGATTATAAATTTTCGTCTCATAGTAGTGCCGACGGTGATTTGTATTGGGAAACAATTAGAAATTTGTTAATTCACTCCGAGTCAAATAAGCTGCACTCATATCTTTTGCACATCAATTTATGCAATGGGGATATTGTCTTCAATACTACATCAATAACTAAGTATAACTGTTAAAAATATTTTTTTGTTCATTTTAGATTTCCCTTTTTGACTTTATGAACCTATAGTTTAACACCGGTTCCGAACGACTTATGGGCTTTTAAACAATATATATTACCCATCTACTAATTTTCAGTAGAATCACTACAAATTTCATAGACATACACAAACATTCATACCTAACCCAGGATTCGAACCCAGCTTAGCTATTAGCTGCTTCACAGGCTTCACAGATGGTCACTCTTCCTCTGCTCAACAGTGTTTTTTGAATCCAATTAAATATGAAGTATATTTTCATTTACAGCATTTTTTTCAATTTAAATAAGGAATACAATCATTATTATAATCCTAAATTTTTAGAATTATTCAAAACGATAATGTGCGAAATTGAACACCAATTTACATGAACCATTAGAGTTTCATATAATTATGACATCTAAATGTACCTAACAGAAACCAAGCATCCTTTGTTTTTCGCAAAACTTTATAGTGCATCTCTTAACAAAAATCGAATGTTTTATTGCCTCATTCGCTGAATAAGGTTTGCTTCACTTGATGGATCTTTATTTTAACACCGGTTGCGAACGGGTTTGAAACCTGCAAGCCAGTAAATTATCCATCATGAAAATATTCATAACCACTAAAACTCTTAGACTTATACAACACCCAAAGGCATAGTGGGAATCGAACCCACCAACCTAGCACCGGAGACGACATACTATACCGCTCAGCCACGAAGAGTACTAAAGTTTTTAATATCTTCTGGAAGTTCTTTGAATTCTCGAAAGAATCATATTTTAGTCCCTTAAATTTACCCATAAACTAACAGTAGGTACCGAAGCGTGAAAACGATCCAAGGCTTGTATCATAAATGCCAACGACTCTGCTCTTCGAACTTTTTTGTGAGGTCTGACGGAAGCTGCCAGAGACCTAATATGTACCAGAAAATATATATATACAGAGAGGGTACTTACATATAGAAAGCAGGACATTCATTTCAAAATATTTCATAAACACGACTGTTTTCTGGGATGTCGGTCTTTTCTTATTATTGAACAAGAATGACTTCAAGTTTTTTTATTTGTACAAACTTTAACGTTATTTTTCGATAGTATGTTACAAATTTTGTTAGGCAAATTCGGCACATAATTTATTGAGAAGTATTTTTGTCCTTCATTAATAGTTGACGTGGGGTATATTGAACGCAACAGATTCTTTAGTCGTTTTCTCCTAATGAGCTTATCTATAAGACGTAACCGTTATTGGTCGCCGCCCTTATTGAATGGAATTTTCATGAATGACTTAGTAGAAAGAAACATTAAATTCTGATAATAATATAATTACTAAGGTTTCATATTGGAGATGGTATGTAGATTTGTATTTGGACCGGTACAGATAGTCAGTTAGATAATTTCTTTAAATACATAAACACTTTCTACAACTCGATTCAATTTACAAAACAAGTAAAAAACAACGAAAACTGCATCTTGAATTTTTCAGGCGCTCATATTTCTAGGAATTTAAATTCTCTTGCTTCCAACATTTATAGAAAACCAACCTTCACAGATACTGTAATTTTATTAAAACAATGGTTAAAAATAACAATTTACACATTTATTATAAGAAATAACGCATGACGCACGTTTCGGTGGAATTTCACCTTCTTCAGATTCAGAAGGTGAAGTTCCACCGAAACGTGCGTCATGCGTTATTTCTTATAATAAATGTGTAAATTGTTATTTTTAACCATTGTTTTAATATGTTTATTAATTTACACCAAGTTTCGGCCCAATCAATCCAAAAAAAGATACTGTAATTATTAAAAAAATAAATATATTTGTCCACGACTGTACTATAAATCATTCATTATACGTGTGCTTCCTGAAGTATAATTATACCTATTATTCACTACTATTGAATAATGGTTTATTATACACTGCATGACGTCACATTCAAAACGTATGTCCAAACTTGAGACTATCATTCACATCGTTAGGATAGTATTGTTATTAGATTTTTAGGTTTTATGTAACTAAGATAACTTTTAGGCAAATTATTAAACTAATATTTAATAATTTAATATAATGCCCAACTTATTGAATATTTACTCTAATAAATTATCTATTTCATTTTTATCAGAGTGAAAGAAAGGAATGGAATCGATGTCAAGTGAAATAGTTGACGTTTACGTGAGTATGCAGTTTTCAGTGAACACAGAAAATGTTATGTCAACGGTTTTGATAACTATTTTTATTGTTGAAAATGCAGATTATTACTAATTTCCCGAGGAAGTCGTGGACAAAGTATAGTATTCTACTCGTACAAAATTACAATTTTTTACTCAGGTGAATTACGACACTCGCTTGCAGCTCGTGTCGCAAACTTCACCCTCGTGAAAAATAGCAATCATTTTGTGCTCGTTGAATAATATACTATTATTTTTCACTTGTATATTATTTGTTTATTTTACCTTAGATACGGTTGCTATAAATACACTCATAACGCCCTAGGGCATTATGAGCCCCTCATGGTACGAGGAGAAATAAAGCAACTTCTATTAATTAAATACTCCATATTCCTTGTCGTATACGACTCTGGCAATAAATTATTCGCAGCTTTGGCTGCATTTTCTATGATATTCTTGGGTGAATTCATATTTCCATTATTTCTATAAGACTACACAATGAAAACATCAATGACATTCACTAAATATAATGATGACAAAAATATTCAACAAACGTCAAAATATCAACAAATGACATGCCTACTATGAGAAGAAAAATGAAAAGAAAATGCGAGGGGCACTGAACCGTTTTTGAAATCACTTTATCATTATAATAAAAAAGTTAAGTTTAATTCGCTTACTTTCAGTATTAAATATTTTAAAATATTAAATACTGAAAGTAAGGGAATTAAACTTAATTTTTTTAAAATCATTATAGATAAATAAATACAAGCATTTCGGTCTCCTATTGAATAGCCAAATCGATAATACTTCAAGCCCCCTTCTTAATCTTTTCAAAATTACCGAACTACCTGACTAGCAGTTCAGAATTGGTTTTTCTTATGTAATAATTATTTGTAACCTTTTTTCTATTTACCCCTTCTACACAATTTGTCATTTCTTGTTTTCGATATAACAGAGAATCATAGTTAGTTTGCCATTAGCATCTGAAAAAGGTGAAATTCCACCGAAACGTGCGTCATGCGTTATTTATTTTAATAAATGTGTAAATTGTTATTATTAACCATTGTTTTAATATGCTTATTAATTTACACCAAGTATCGGCCCAATCAATCCAAAAAATACTAGAAGTTTCTAGTTCTGTAAAAAATATTTTGCGGGACTGTAAAAGTGGATGTCATTTGAGCAAACAGAAGTTCAGTTAGGACAATTTCTTTGGGATCGTTATTCCTCACTTTATAATGGAGCTGAAAGTGAATTTACACGTAGTACTGAGTCGGACTTATTTAGCAGAAATCATTTTCTCGCCGAATATCTTGGAAAGTATCAATATAAACAATTCGGTCCAGGGTTTATATCATAAACGACGACGTCTCTGCTCTTCGAACTTTTCTCGAAGCACTCCAATAGGAGAAAGATGCACATCTCGGCATACTTACTTCCAGAAATATTACGTGCTTCTCGTAGGTTTCCAACTTTTACGAGTAGTTTTACGTTTCTTTGGTTCATCACGTCATAATTCCAATTCCAGCACTTCGAACTGGGATTATCCAGAGATCGAATCCACCTACGTGAACAGAATTTTCATGGCGAATGAAAAATATGGCTTATGTCTTCAATTTATTTACGTCACAATAATACCATAAAAACCATAAAGATTAAAAAACACAGAAAATCCCAATATATCAATAAAAATTGTTTTGAAAGCAGGAAATAATTTCGTACTTTTGAAAAAATATATGATATCACCTGAAGCTAATTTTATGTCATTTCGAATACCACTTGGATTGCAAAAATAATTATCAACAGGAACCAATTTTTATCTCATTTTTCAAAACATCTCGATTGAATACAGTATATTTCCTAACTAGTGCGGAAAGTGCCACTTTTCCGCAAGCGATTGCAGTTGGCCGAAAGACGCGTAGCGGAGTTTGGCCAAGCAATCAAGTGTGGAAAAGACATTTTCCGTACGAGTTAGGAACGCTATTTTTTCTACGAGCCTGCGGAACATGTAAAAAATCAGAAACAGCATATTTAAATTTTATTAATTCTTATTAAAGCATAAAGAGAAGCTACAATCTATTCTACTACTCATGATTATTATTAATAGTAAATTGGCAATTTGATGCATTATGTTGATCGCTGGTGCTATTAGTTTTTTTGGTTCATTAAGATCGGTTGGTAAATCTATTACTGCTTCGATTTCTTCTGTTGAGAGACTGGTTGTGTCAAAATTGTTGTTGGAAGAAGTAGCCCCCATATGCATGTTCTTTGTCGGTGGATAATATTTTGCTGGACATTTTTCTCCGCATTTCCGTTGATTCTTCTAAATACCCTTTAGCCACGGCTGTCGATTTCCAACCTCCCAATCTTTTTATACTGGTAATACCTTCTCCACTATCTGCCAATATGGTAGCCGAAGAACGCCGAAAACTGTAGCCCGTATATAATTCGGGGTTAGGAAGTTTCAGAAAAGCTGCAATTTCGGACGGATATTTACCGAAGTTATTCACGCCAACACATTGGACGGTACATGCTCCTTGTCTGTAGTTTACGAAAAATCTGATCTGAGGAGCATTGGGTTTTCAAAGATTTGCGTATTTTCTGTAGAGATCTAAGTATCATACTTTTTTTGATATTTTTACTTTTCCGCACTAGTGCGGAAAAGTAGGCACTTTCTGAACTAAATTGATTGCGGAAAAGTTAACTTTTCCGCAAGTAGAAAAAAGATTTTTTAGCAACAGGAATAGATTGTATCTCGTTCCTAATACTTTTTTCATTGAAAAAATGTATCAGCACAATCAATTTTGTTCAACAATGAAAAATAATTTCTGAGTTGTTCTAAATCTCGAATAAATAGTAATGTTAAGCCTATTCAGGATTAATGATCAGTTGGCTATTTTCTGTATGGAAATTGGTGTTTTAATGATGTTATATCAGATATGGCTTGAAATGAATTAAATTTTTTTTATATAGATATATATATATATATATATATATATATATATATATATATATATATATATATATATATATATATAGATATATATAGCGAGAGAGAGAGAGAGAAACAGCTTTATTGTCCTATAAAATTACAAAATTTTGTCGACAAAGCACATACCTATAAAAAATTGAAAATAAAATTTAACAATGATAACTAATTAAACAAAACACACTTTCAATCGTTGAACAAAACAAGAATCTATAAAATAGAAGAACAAAATAGAAAAACATTTATCAGTCGATTATGTATAAACATATGTTAAGAATCAACATATTTGTCAACTAAACTTATTATACAGATATAAAATTTTGTATATTACAAAAAAAAAACAAAACATTAATATATGTTGCTACTAAATGTGGATCTCAAGGGTCTATGTTACATTGTGAAATTCAGTTACAGAATAAAATTCTGCCACTGAGTAAAATGGTCTCTCCAAAAGAAAAGCCCTAGTTGAACTTCGGAACTTTTTGTACGTACTCAAGGATTTTAGCTCCAATGGTAGATGATTGTATAACTTTCCGGCATTGTAGGTAAAGGAGTTTTTTGTTAAGACGGAGGTGGGCGTTATTAAATAAATATCGGTATCTGAATTTCTTGTGGGATATCTATGATTTGGTCTTTCTGAAAAGTTATGAATGTGTTTGCGAACCAAACAGACGGATTCGAATATGAATAGTGAAGGAAGAGTTAGAATTTTGAATTTTTTAAAGTAGAATTCGCAATGTGTCCTTCTGCTCAGATCAAACATATAACGAACTGCTTCAATCTGCTTTTGCAATCTGAAAACAGACTCAAAGTGGAAAAGGCTGCATGAACCCCAATATGGCAAACCATAACGAAGGTGTGATACGAATAAAGAAAAGTATGTCGACAACGCAGCAAAAATTGAAAGCTCTCTAGAAACCGTTTTAATGGCGAAACATGCAGAAGATAATTGTTTTGTTAATATGTCTATATGAGTAGACCATTAGAGCGACTCATCAATATAAAGACCTGAAAACTTCGCTGAGTTCACTGTTTGAATTGTTTTATTGTTTAGGGTAATAGGTTGTAGGGTTCCTCTGTAAGACATTACTACAGTTTTATCTGTGTTGAAACAAAGTCCATTTGAATCAGACCAGGCCTTAATAGCCATCAAATCATTACTTATGATTGACTGTAAGGCTTGTATATCAGATTTAATCCAAGTTACACTGGTGTCATCAGCAAACAAAGTAATTCTACCACTTATTTTCAAGTCCACGATATCGTTGATGAAAAGAAGAAAGAGAATTGGTCCTAAAACTGAGCCCTGAGGTACCCCACTGTCTATTGGTAGATTTATTGAATTCTTACCATTTGCTCGTACTATTTGTTGCCTGTTAGTTAGGTAAGATTTAAACCATTCTAAAGGAGACCCACGTATGCCATAAAGCTGAAGTTTTCGTACTAAAATTGCATGGTTAAACAATCAAAGGCCTTTGATTTATATATATATATATATATATATATATATATATATATATATATATATATATATATATATATATATATATATATATATATATATATATATATATATATATATATATATATATATATATATATATATATATATATATATATATAATATAAAGGTATCAGCTTTCATTTATTATCGAAAAATTTAGATTCCGTATAAATTTGACACAATTCGGAGGAACAATTTATTTGACAGCAAAAAAATAATTTCCTTGCAAAATTCAGAACTAACAATATGTGAAGAATAAACCAACTAAGTGAAGATGAATTTCATATTCATACAGTCTCGATTTGTCCAAAGAAGAGTTATAAATCGATCCTCAAGTTGAATAACAAATGAATCTAGTTTATGTAGTGGCACAAAATAAAATTATTATCATATTTATTTGGTGACATGATAATCAGCCGAGCATCTTAAATAATATATTAACAACACGAACAGTTGAGAAAGGATATATTACAATACTTTTTATTCACATGGAAATAACATTTCTAATCTTAATCTTTATAATTTCCTTTTAACCAATATTTTTCACCTCAAGATTTTACATGTTCCAAGTTCAAAGTTCATTTTCCGAGGAAACGTTCATTTTTCCTTCAATACTTTTGCTTTAGATTTCACCACACCCATAATCAAATTAGTTATTTTGAGAATGCCAGTTTGCTTCCATAAATATTTTCAGTTTCAAGTTTCATTAATAAAGTCGAAAATATGAAGTGAAAGAATTTGCGAATCTCCAAAAGGGGATGTCATCTGAATAAACCGAACTTCAGTGAAGAAAATTCTTTCAGAATCGCGATTCCCAACTTGACAATGGCGCAGAAAGTGAATGTATACTATTGAGTGGGTCTAATTTAGGAGAAATCGTTTTCGATTTTCTCCCCAAGTGTTCTGGAAAGTATAATTCTGAACAACAACAAAAACCGACGTTTGTGAACAAACTTCCAGAAATTATTGTTGGGGATATCAAGGTTGAAGTTTGAACATAATAAATATAAAAACTTCCCAACGATCTTTCTGTGTCAAAACTTTTTATAGAGATGGTTTTTTCTTCGTTAGAAAAAAAACATTTGTTCAGAGTTAATTCATTCAATATCTTCATTTATCCTTAGTTAATTTTTTCCTTTCAATTTCCCCTATCGTGACCGAAAAGGTATATATAATGAAGAATATTTTATCTATTATATTTCACGATAGTCCCGAATTTTTTATTTTTTCATTTAATTAAAGTACCTCGACTACCTATGGTCATTGGCACGTAACTCTGTATTTACATTGGTATGTTCTAGCTACATTATTTACATGTTACAGTTTTGACTTAGTACTAAAGATTTTATACTGTAAGCACCTTTATACTATAAATGGTTGTACATTCTATTCTATTCTATTTCTCTTAAGAATCTCAGTATATTGATGAAATTGTTTGGTAAACCTTTTTTTTGAGATATGGAGTAATTTTGTGTGTCCGTCTACTTCCAGTATACTGGGGGCATTTTGTCAGGATATGCTGCACTGTTAGTTGATTGTTGCAGTGTTCACAAAGTGGTGGGTCTCCAGCTTCTATCAGGTAACTATGTGTAGCTCGAGTGTGGCCAATTCTAAGTCTATGTACTATTATGGTATCCCTTCTCTTCATTCGAAGCCAGTTACGAGGCACAATATTAGGTTGTATTCTGGAAAGTTTAGTATCTGATTGATTCCATGTGGTTTTCCATTTGCTCATGATAGATTGCTTGAAGAGGTTTTTTAGATCCTTTTGAAGTTGTATGTCCTGGGTGGGTAGGTCCGTAGTCAAAGTTTCTTTGGCAGCTTGGTCTGCTTTCTCATTACCATTGATACCAACATGTGATGGGGTCCAAACGATCAATATATGGATGTCTTTGATAGAGAGTTGTTGACAGATATCGTGGATATTCTGTACTAGTTGATGTTGAGTATACAAATTCAATGGAATGAATTGACGCAAGCGAATCAGTGCATACTACGATAGTCGTTTTCCTCTCGTCAGAAACAGTTTTGAGGGCCATAAGTATTCCGTTTAGTTCTCCAGTGTGGACGCTGCAAAAATTGGGGAGTAGATGTTTTGCCAAAGTTAAGTTTGTTGTAGTAACAGAGCAGCCTACCCCTCTGTCGTCGCATAGGTTTAAAGTATATTTTTTGTGTTGTAGGTATGTGCTAATGAGCTCGAGGAAGTTTTGTCTAAGAACTGAGTTAGGTGTTTCAAGTTTTCTATATTTACTTAAGGTCTTATTGATATGTGTCATCTGTTTGGTCCATGGCGGAGTATTTGAGATTGGGTTAGGTGATGTTTTTGTGACGTCGTTGTTCTCTCCCGAATTGACTGTTCTGAATTACTAGTATTGCAGATATCTAACAGTTTATTACGGCTCACTTGAACAAATTTTTATTTACCGTTTCTCAAAATATAAGTAAAAAAATAAAATAACTAATAATTAATCATCAACTGTGTATTAATTGTTCATTTTATCAAAATCACATTGAATATTATGAACTATATTCACATATCTATCTCAACTTCTAATTTACTCTGTGTTCTTCTATTCTATATAATTCAAGAAGGATCGATAAAGGCCTAGTTCTAGTGAATTGTTATGAATTTTTCCATGTTTTCTAGCAGGCTTATCTTCTTTCACATCATGGTAATTAGTTCTTCTGTTGATGAAATTATCCTGAGTGACTCTTTCCTGTTTGAAGTGGGAATCCCATTGCTCCCAAAGTATGTAAATAGGTACTTGTATATTGCAGAAACACTTGAATATGGAAATAAGTGACAAATACCGAAAAAAAAATGTTACTTATTAAGGCCAATTCGATTGTATTCAAAAAAATACAAGACATTCTCATTTGAACCTTCAGAAGTTATAAACTTTTCCATTGACAACATAAGTGTTCTCAATACTGCCGAATTAAAATAAAATATAAGGTAAATTGGGGTAAGAACGTATACGAAGTAAGTCCGAACGCAGACTACAGAAGTCATGTATCGAGATAAATACTGGCCTCGTAGAGCAAATAAATGCACGCAGTGCTTTACTGGACGGCGTCTTGTTTCAAGGTTTTTCGTGTATAGACAAGATTCTATTTTTTTAAATATTTTGTGTACCTATTCGAACTTACCCCATTCATCAAAGTTTGCTTCAAAAATGAAGTTAATAACAATACATAGGTAATCTCTATTGTAAATAATCTATCTTTATGTACTATTTGGATGAGTAATCCATTATTTCAATTAACAATAATATTATGAGGTGGTGGGATCTGGTCCCATGAGTGAATGTGAGGGGCAAGTTCGAAAAGATTCAATAAATATATTTAGTGATGAGCAAAACTAAATTCGAATTTACTACGTTTATTATCACAAAATATTTTGACTATCGCAGTTCACAGTTCGCAGTGTTATATTTTTCAAAATATTTCGTGATAATAAACGTAGTAAATTCAAATTTAGTTTTGCTCATCATGTTAAATTATCACGTAGTAACAACGGATTCCATCAACTATTCAAATATATTTAGCTTAAAACTGACGATATTGACACTACAATCTATGAAATCATACAAATATTCTTGCTGGATGGACCCAATACAAAAAGAAGAAAATTATTTAGAATTTATCGTAAAATTTTGCTGCTTGAGTATTGGTTAACGTTTTTATTTTGTTTGGTGTCATAATAATAAAGATTTGTACCCCTGTTATAGATTTTATTCAATACGGGTTAAGATCAAAGACAGACAAATTTAAAAGAGAATAAATTTATTACAAATAGTAAGAAATTTACCAAGGGCTTGTTGGGAATTCATTCTTACCCCTTAGGTGTGCTCAATAGACTTTTAATATAATTTTTTATAAGTTACCCCATTACGCAGGGCAAGTTCGAATTAATGCAATTTTTCAATAGTTTTTTTACTAACAAATATTAAGTTTCTGCCTGCAAACTCTTTGGTTGTGGATTGAAATACACTTATTTTTAAAATAATTTCACTACACTATGGTATAGATGAATGTTTACTTATCTATATTCCCTATGATCTTGGCCCAACTTACCTTATTATAAACACAAATATAAATTCTGTGGATGGATCGATAACCTTGTAAATATGCAGTTCCTGATATATGAAATATATTTCTGCAATAATTTAGATAATTAATTATTTTATTAATTAGGTCTGGGATGACTGCAACGACGTACAAGACTACGTTACCGTATACGACGGTTACACAACACGGGATCCAATAATACTAAAATTCTGTGGGGGTGGAGAGGCTGTACCCGAAGCAGTCTCTAGTGGACACGAGCTCCTTGTGGAATTCTCCACAAGTCCGTATGGGACCTTCTCCCATCCAGTGCCTGCACAATCCTTGTACGGATTTCAACTAGAAGTTGAGGTGAGAAAATCTGAACATACATACCTAATTAAAATTTAAAAACTTTATAGCTAGATATTATATGTAGATATAAATATATATATATATATATATATATATATATATATATATATATATATATATATATATATATATATATACAGGCCGTTTTTTTAAGCTGAATCCTACTATTGTTATCTCGGAAACGGAGAGACCTACAAGGCCGGTTGAATTGGATAAAAGTTTCCAATTGTGAGGTGCAATAATAAAAAAAAAATTCAGATATTAAATATCAATGTTTGTTTTTGAGATATTCGCCAAAAGCTAAAATAGCCGAATTTCGTTTTTTGGCTCTACCGCCTCCATTTCGAATGATATAAGAAAAAGTCAGGGGAGTTTCAATAATGTTTCATACTCGTTATAATCTGATATGAACCAAATTTCAATGCGACGTTTCGTTCTTTAGATTCCATCATCAGCTTTATTTTTTAAATATGGGCCTGTTGTGACAAATTCAGCTATTAATTACAATCGAATAAAAAATCGTCAATTTCAGTATCGCCACCTCTGTTATTTACTGTACAGCTCTTACTCGAAGGTTTTTCTAATGAACCATGATTCCGTAAAGTCCTCTCAATGCGTTGAAAATATCTTTCGGATGGCTGATACTTCTCGGGGTACAATTCCCTATACATAGCTAGAGATCTAAGAGCATTTCTCAAACATTTCGCGTAGGTATACGAAAAGAAAATCAACTTTCTCGTCATTTGAAAAACTCATGGTTTTAACCTCACAAATTCACAGGAATCAAATAATTATTTATGTACTTGTAAATAGATTTGAGATTTTGTATTTCTGTTGATTCATGGCTCACTTTGAAACAATAAATCCATTTCAGTACTCTCAGAATTTTTCCTCCAAGATTTCTATTTGCCAGAAGACATCATAAACAAACATTTATGCTCCATAAAAGTTGGTTTCTGAACAGTTTTTTCATATTCATACAAAAACCCTGGAATGCATAGGCACGTTCAAAATTTCAAAAGATGTATGGAGTATCTTTGAGTTCTAAAATTTTGGTTTCTACCTTTTTCAGACTACACTAACGGAAATTGTTTGACCAAATATTGAAGATGTTTTTTCAGAGGAAAACGTCGAGAAATACATGTATTGTAATTAATAGCTGAATTTGTTACAACAGTGGCTACCAAAATTGTTGAAAAAATGTAGAGGCCCATATTTGAAAAAATAAAATTGATGATGGAATCTAATGAACGAAACGAAGCATTGAAAATTGGTTCATATCAGTTTATAAAGAATATGAAACATTATTGAAATTCCTCTAACTTTTTCTGATATCATTCGAGATGGAGGCGGAAAAGCCAAAAAACGAAATTCGACTATTTTGTTTTTGGCGAATATCACAAAAATAAACATTGATATTTAAGATCTGAAAAAGGCTTATTATTGCTCCCCAAAATTGGAAACTTTTATCCAATTCAACCGACCTTGTAGGTCTCTCCGTTTCCGAGATAGCAATAGTGAGATCTGCTAAAAAAAACGCCCTGTATATATATATATATATATATATATATATATATATATATATATATATATATATATATATATATATACGTATAGTATATATATATATATATATATATATATATATATATATATATACGTATAGTATATATATATATATATATATATATATATATATATATATATATATATATATATATATATATATATATAATCCAAAATCCCAATAATACCTTTCGGTGTATGGGTCTCAAAATAACATAATAATCTATTACTACAATTTAAACTTAATAAGTTTCTTCCATTCTTCCCTGTTTTCCGCTAACGCTCTAGCTTCAACGATGCTCTTCCCCCTTCTTAGAATTTCCTTTGCAACTATATCGTCCCAAGTCATTTTAGGTCTCCCTCTTTTTCTCCTGTTGTCCACCCTCGCCTCCCATATCTGTCTCGCAGGTCTCTCTTCTTCCATTCTCATCAAGTGCCCCCACCACCCCATCTGCCTTTCTCCAACATAATCCTCCATTGACTCTATCTCCAATTCTTTCCTAACATCTTCGTTTTTCCGTCTATCCAATCTTGTTATACCCTTTACACTTCGTAGATACTTCATTTCCATTGCCTGTAATTTGCTTCTGCTCCTTTGTGTAGTAACCCATGTTTCAAAACCGTACGTTAGTACCGGTCTAAATATGCTCTTGTACACTGTCATCTTGGTTTTTTCCTTTATTTCCCTTTTCCTCAAAAATTAGTTATAACATGTATGAAATTGACCATGGTCGACTAGTATGTTTTTCATGATTTGATATACATATATATAAACATATATATATATATATATATATATATATATATATATATATATATATATATATATATATATACATATATATAAACATATATATATATATATATACATATATATATATATATATATATATATATATATGTATATATATATATATATATATATATATATATATATAGCTCAATCAAAAAGAATAAGTGACTCTAATATGGTAAAATTAATCAAAAGCGATAATATTATAGAAACCAAAATGGTATAGACAAATTGTTTTGTTGTTTCAGAGTTATAAGTTGAATTCGTATTTTCTAAATTTATAATTAACCTCAACGAGTTCAAGTACAAAAGCAGTTAGTTGAAAATTAATTAGTGGAAAGACGCGCATCCGAGCCAATATTTGTCACGCCGCGGCCATAAAA
The DNA here is from genome assembly GCA_030704885.1 of Cynegetis impunctata. Taxonomy (NCBI): domain Eukaryota; kingdom Metazoa; phylum Arthropoda; class Insecta; order Coleoptera; family Coccinellidae; genus Cynegetis; species Cynegetis impunctata. The sequence continues at coordinate 113,979 of JARQZK010000007.1, read as the reverse complement.
ACATACAAAAAGTCCTCTGCAGTTCATAGAATATAATATGTACTTTAACCCCGACGTGAAAGTGGCAGCTACCTACCGTGTTAGCCGAGCAAACAATTAGGTAAACTCTCAGCAAACTTCATTAATTTTTGAGGACCTGTCTTAGCTTACAGTTGTTCGTGCTACATGCTAACTCCAGGTAGAATGAATGGCAATGATCAGATTTTGATTCCGTTTTAACACTTTCGCTCACGCATTTTGTTTTTAAGATAAAAATCTGAAATTAGGAAGACTTACTGTTTTATTTTTTTTTTTTTCAATTTTTTGGTGTACTCGAAAAAATTCTGTGTCATCCATTTTAGGGGGTGAGTACTCTAAATAACGTGGAGTTTTTTTCCATACCTGTCGATTTCCGTTTACTCACAATGTACCTATGTATATTGTATTGTAGTAATATTTACTCCAATATAGAAAAAACAAACTAAATTTTCAGCAAGTTCATTATGAAATTAAAATACACGTATCGGTTATTACCAAAATAAATATTGCAGACATGTCACAGCATGTTCTAAAGTTTGAAGCGCCACCTCATTTCAACATTCTGAAACAACTGCTACAACTCAGTAACATGTACCATTAATAAAAAAATTTTGGGTAAACTACTCAACGCTAGGTGAAGGAAACAGTTTAAAATAGTAATAAGGATGTTTACAGAATACTGTACTTTGAGAGTAAAGTGAATAGAGACATCCTACAAATTCTTTAGGATTTACGTAAAGTGATATTGTAAAATTAATATTTAATTTTATTCAATGAATATGAAATAAGCCATCCATAAAATTACTATATATGATACCCCGAATTTTATTCATTATTCTGCTTCTTTCATTTTGGAAAGCTAATGCAAAACATCGGTATTAGATTAAGTTTTCATTGACTTTAAATTCGAATACTTTGCCGTTTAGCGTTGATTGATAAGATCGTCGTTTTTCATAAAACAAGATGCAAAATAGAAAATTATAATCTATCCAAATGGAACAGATACTGATTCGAAATCATTCTGCTATTCGTTTATCAGTAAATTTTTATCGAAAGGATACCCACATCCGAGACTGACTCAAGGGTATGTGCCGCCCGGGTGCAAGATATAATTTTCCGCCCTTTCTTAGCAAAACATGAATGTTATATTCCGTCAAAAATAAGAATAACTGCGTTGATTCAAAATTCTGATTTTAATTATAAGATTACTGTTGATCTGTTCAAGAAATAAAACAATTTAAAATAAAAATGATGAGGGTAACTTTTTATAAACTTCATTACTTTGTATGATTTTGAAAGAAAATGCATTTCAAACAAACATAAAAAATAGAACTTTCATATAATACTTAGTTATAACAAAAAATACCTCACCTATAGGTATGCATAATTTTGTATTAATTTTTTTAGCATTTTAAAATTACATTATGCTTTATGAGTTATAAATATAAATTAAACTAGTAAACTATACTGAGGTACATATATTTTATTTATTGAAAGCAAATTTTCTTGCTTTCTTAATTGCAAATTCTTCAATTAAATATGTCATATCGAACGCTTCGCAGGTATCTTTCTCCATGCTTATCGTAGTAAAATTTGTGAGACCATTCTGGCCGATCTCAGATAATTTTTTGATTATTTTTGATTTATCAATATGCAATTATTCCAAATAATTTAATAAAAATAAGAACTTAAGTTTTAAAACAAACAAAGAAAAATGCTTGTTTCTAAATTTTAAACTTACAAAAAACACATTGAAGATTATTTCAGTTTCAGTTCACTCTTACTTCATACATATTTTTGTCTCAATAAAGTACCGCCTTTACCCTAGCTTTTAAGTCTAGCTGATTTCCCAAAATCTACTGCTTTGCTGTCATGCTGACCTATTTCCACAAAGTGGTAACTCCTGTGTCTGTATATCGACGGTGTACAAAGTAATGATTTTATAGGGATCGGCATCTCTTTGAATGTGATTCATAAATTTTAAAAAATTATTTTTTGCCGCCCCTTTGTAGATCGCCGCCGGGGTGCCGTGCATTGCTTGCACCCCCGGCACGTGCATGCCCTGCCCAAATCGAAAGATATTTCAGGGAGCCCGACTGAATCTCCACACGACACTACGTCATCAAGACCTGGGTTACTATGTTGTAATATGAATTTTACATAGAAGTTTGATTAAGCTTATATTATGAATTATCATCATTTTAATAATAGGAATGAAGCGTCCGGCCAACGATTGTTGATTACCATTCATTTCTATCCATTATATCAATTCTCATAACATATACATCAGGAAAACATATTTTTTTAAATAGTTGATGGAAATGTAAAGGAGTATATATAGGTCAGACTGGTCGATCGTTCAAGACAAGATTTAAAGAACACCAACAATCTTTTTTGAAAAATAAAACGGATTCAACGTTTTCAAATCATTGCCTTGAAAACCACCACCCATTTCCACAAATAGATAATTTTCGAATCATGCACAAATTACCGAAAGGAGCCAAACTTACTTACTTAGAATCATTAGAAATTTTTAAACTCAATCATGATGCAAAAGATAACTTGCTGAACGACCAGATTGACCTTATATATTCTCCTATATTTGAATGGAATTGGCATTTACTTGGTGAAAGTTCATATTCATAACTTTATAAAGAAATAAAAAACTAACTTTTCACAGGTTGAAATAAAAATCTATTGAGTAAACGCGTTTCGTCATAACATTGACTTCATCTCGTACTAAACTATGGTATTACAAAACAATCTATTTATACGAAAATTGAATATAACAGAGGGGTTCCTAGAGAAACTAAATAACAATAAGCAATTCATTCTGAGCTATTAGTAGGTACCTACATTGAACAGATTAAGGAGAGGAGAAGGGTTTACTTCAATCTGGTCGTTAACTAAATTACCGGAATTTTTATATTTATTTATGTATAGGGATTCCCAACAGTTGGTTTTATGGAGACTATTTTCAAATTGTAATATATTATAATTGTGATTAAAGGTATGGTTTTCTTGAATAAGATGACACGCATAATTAGAATCAGTTTTCTGCTTAATATAGCTACGTTGGTGTTCGTGTATTCGAGTTTTGAAAAAACTCGAATACACGAACACCAACGTAGCTATATTAAGCAGAAAACTGATTCTAATTATGCGTGTCATCTTATTCAAGAAAACCATACCTTTAATCACAATTATAATATATTACAATTTGAAAATAGTCTCCATAAAACCAACTGTTGGGAATCCCTATACATAAATAAATATAAAAATTCCGGTAATTTAGTTAACGACCAGATTGAAGTAAACTCTTCTCCTCTCCTTAATCTGTTCAATGTAGGTACCTACTAATAGCTCAGAATGAATTGCTTATTGTTATTTAGTTTCTCTAGGAACCCCTCTGTTATATTCAATTTTCGTATAAATAGATTGTTTTGTAATACCATAGTTCAGTACGAGATGAAGTCAATGTTATGACGAAACGCGTTTACTCAATAGATTTTCATTTCAACCTGTGAAAAGTTAGTTTTTTATTTCTTTATAAAGTTATCTCCTATATTTAGTGTATTCAAACAATAACGACTTTTCTAAGAACATTGTATTGTACCAATTTGGGAAATTCACTCGATTAGCCCTTCTTGAAATATGTTCCTCTTGTCTATTTAGGTACCTGCAATAATTCTTTCCCGTAAGCGCAAATCTATAATTCTGTATTCAGTTCTTAACTCAATCTGCCCGATGATGGTCTAGTGACCGAAATTGCAATCGCAGAGTTATATTTTTCAAAATATTTTGTGATAATAAACGTAGTAAATTCAAATTTAGTTTTGTTCATCATATTTTTTTACACCGTACTGTTCTATACGATATTTTTCTCTTCCTAACAGAATTCTCCTTGTTTGTCATGTTTTTATAGTTTTCAGATAACCCAATATTGACTTTCATTTTCCACAAACTATCAAATTAATAACCATTTGTTTCCATCCATTTTATCAGTTCTCGTAATATCCACATGAAAACAAATTTTTTTGCGTGTTCTTATTTTATCCTTTTCATAACCTCAAGAACCTAAATATATAATTATTTTGTTAGCTCAGGAATGTTACGGAAGTCCGGCAGTACTGCATGCGTATTTATTTTTTTTAAGTATGAAAGCGTATACTTTTTTACTTGGATGCATTCCTGTCGTAATACGATCGAGGCCCATACTCATATTTTGAGCACGAAATAAAAAGTTGTCAGTAAAAATTTTTATTTTCTTCTTAGATTTTTTTTTCTACAACTCAATGTACTTTATTTATAAATGATAAAAAAGATTCGGTTGATATCCTGATATATTTTATCGTTCTCCGAATTCAGTCGTGAGTTCATAGACACCCATGAAGGTAAGGCAAGTCACACACTCCTTGACAGACTTGCACACTCTTTGATGTAACTGCATACCTCTTGCCATTTCAGATGAAGTGACTCAGCCCTTGTACCTACCATTTTTCTCAAGCACAATCTCTCTTTCTCTTTATATATGGCTCAAATTCAACCAAAATTACCAAATTTGAACATTCCGTTTAACTAAGATGGTGAAACTGAACGGGATCATAAATGAAACCATGATTGAAAGGCAATAGATGGAACCTATGTGACCGAGTTCCAGGCCTCTAGGTTTTGGTTTGACACAAGGCAGTATTTTCGTGAAAAGAACCCATAATAGTAGGTTTTCGTACTCTATGGTTAACCCAAGTGACCTGCCAGGTAACCACATCAATTTTCAATCTAGAGGTCATGTTCGATTTAACGATTCCCAACACTCAACACGTTTAAATGAGCTCAAATTATGAGAATACCAGTTCTGAATGACTATAGGCCTTGTAGTCTAGTACGTTGTTTTTTCTGCCAAATTTGGTTATATAGTTGAAATTATGTACGTCTAATTGCGGGCTGCACACGGACGTCGATGAATTAATACATCGATGCATCTAAGAACGCGCAACCTGATTGCATACATACGTACGCACCAGGGGCGGCTATTCAAATGCGGCTAAGGAGGCTAAGCCTCCTCCTCAATAATATTCCGTGTATCACTGATATATTATATTGAATAGTCAGCATTCAGCATATTCATATTAATCAAAATCATATTATTTTATGCACCTACCTTCCTTTCAACCTACATTATATAATGGTATTTACATTTACTGCATTTCATTCATTTCAAGATTTGTGGCAACGCTGCGGAGGCTTAGAAAGGTATATTTAACGTTCATTATGCCTGCCACAGAAAAGGAAACAACGGTGCGAATACTGTCAATGAATACTTCATTGCAATAGAAAAGCAAAACACATGTAAATGGCAACACCGATGGATCCTGAGTCTCATACAATGTCGACCAATCACAACTATAGAATTTCGGGTAAAATCGAGTGAATTCATTGGAAATTAATTTAATCGTAGTGTGATCGTAGTGACTAATGGCCGACAACAGCTTGTTTACTTATATTGCTCGCGTATTGTTTTAAAATGAGTTTGGTTACTGAAGTTAATTTCAAAAATTTCAATGGTGACTTAGTGGAATATTTGTTATCCCATAACTTTAGTGCACTAAAATATGAGGATGAAGTTTTGATAAAAACATTGCGACCTACCCCTGAATTAAACAATTTGGTGCATGCAGCGTAACAGACAACAAAACCGCGGTTTTAATACAAGGAATTATAAGAGACATCCTTGCCTAACCGGATCACAGGTGAAAAATAAATTATTTTGTTGGCAGTGTTTACTTTTTACTAGGGAAAATGTCTTCGTTTGGGGCCGCTTAGGATTTGAGGATTTAATTCTATACCTAGTTGAAAGTGAGGAATTTTTCACCGATAAAGTAACTTTAATTACAGCACGCGGATTAATATCTTACAAGATAAGGAATTTATATATTTTTTAAACATCTTTAAATTAATTTTTGAACCAACAGAAATAGTTTTTCAAATCTTACAGCACAAGTTTTCAGATTAATTTACTCACGAAATCGGCTCAAGTTTCTTTTGGAAAAAATTTCAGAATTTCGTGCAGAAGTTTATTTTAAAAAACTATTTTCTGTATTTCAAACTACTGATGATACGACTCAATTTAGCCCAAAACGAAAGAAATTCAGTTACGCAGATATGGAGCTTCACTATAAGCAAATATTTTATGAAATCTTGGATACTATTAGGGGTCAAATAGAAATAAGGTTCTCTGATTTGAAAGAACTGCATTTCTTCGACTTACTCAATTAAAATTTGTTAACCGGATTTTCGGCTAATTTTCCAGATAACCTTTCGGAAAATTTATGTCAAAAATAGACTTTTTTTGATAAGGTGGCCATAAAAAGTGAACTGTGTGTTGTTTATAATGACAATGAAATTTTGGGGCAAAATGAAAATCATAACTTTTTGATAATGATTTGAATCAAGATTTACCCCAAGTTTATAAACTCTTATGTCTAATTGTTTCTATCCCGGTGACATCGGCTTCCGTAGAGCGCTCGTTTTCCACTATTAAGAGAATTAAAACTTATTTACGAAATTCAATGAGCCAGGATCGTTTGAAAAATATTAGTTTGTTGTCTATTGAAATGGAATTGGTAAAACTTTTGGCGAAAGACAAAAATTTTATGAGGATATTATAGATCATTTTGCTAACGTTAAAGATCGCAGAATCCCGCTAATCTTCAAAAATATATAATAACTTTTTATTTGCTCTCACCAGCTGTTAAAAAATTCGTTAAGTAGGTAGGTAGGTACCTATTTTGTGAAAGAAAAAAAAAATTTGATGAATAGATGAATTGATTAATTGGCTGAGAAGAGTTTTTGTAAATATTGTAAATAGGAGTTGTAGGTCTCAAGGTAGACACTCGAAAGTGAAAACAAATTAATAGCTTAGGGTGCGTGTTTTACTTTGATTTTCTTTAAATTATGAGGCGGTTGACCTTGAAATCCTAAAAATTTTCGCCTATGGTGTATTTTTTAACATCTCTTGTAGCCTCCTTAAACCAAAACCTCACGAGCCGCCACTGGCTACGTACAAAACTACAGTTTTGTCTTGATACCTCAACGTGCATCCACAAATGTACAATCAATAACGTTAAATCGCATCCACACGTTCACACCTGTACGTGTTCGTTGGAATGCGCACCCAAAAAATCAAGCGATTCAGAATACATCAACGCCGCGTTCATCCGGGTTGTGCATTCAAAAACGTGGGTATTTTTGCATCAGCATTAACGTTTTTGGATGCAAGTTGATGTATTAACACATCAACGTGCAACCAATAACGTTAATGTGGATGCAAAAATACCCATGCATGAATGCACAACCCGGATTAATGCCACGTTGATGTATTATGAATCGCTTGAATTTTTGGATGCGCATTCAACGAACACGTACAATGCGGGCTACGCACGGACGTTGATGTGTTAATACATCAACGTGCATCCAAAAACCTGCAAGCAGATTGCGTACACACGTTCGAACAAAACCATAGTTTTGTTTGAAGAAGAATGTTTAGCTCTTGTGACAGTGGCGTGTACTTATGCTCTTGACAAGAAAAAAATGAATATTAACCGCAACCACTGCTTTAAGAATGCACAAACATCGGTGAATCGCCTCCACACGTTGAGAGATGCTTGTGTTCATTTGAATGCGCATACAAAAATTCAAAAACGTGATTGCATACACACGTACGTACAAAACTACAGTTTTGTCTTGATACATCAACATGCATCCAAGAATGTACAATCAATAACGTTAAATCGCATCCACACGTTCACAGTATAGGTGTTCGTTGGAATGCGCATCCAAAAATTCAAGCGATTCATAAAACATCAACGCGGCGTTCATCCGGAGTGTGCATTCAAAAACATGGGTATTTTTACATCCACATCAACGTTATTAGTTGCACGTTCTTGGATGCACGTTGATGTGTTAATACATCAACGTCCGTGTGTAGGGGGCCTATTCAGAAAACATCAACGTTCATCCGGAGTGTGCATTCAAAAAGTGGGTATTTTTGCATCCACATTAACGTTATTGGTTGGACGTTCTTGGATGCACGTTGATGTGTTAAGACAACAATGTCCGTGTGTAGGGGTTTCAGGCGTGAACATGTGGATGCGATTTAACGTTATATTGATTGTACATTCTTGGATGCACGTTGATGTATCAAGGCAGTTTTGTACGTACGTGTGTATGCAATCAGGTTGCGCGTCCGTGTGTAGCCCGCAAATGATTTGATATTAGGAAAGTACTTATTTCTTTGTGGTTTTAACTATTTTTCTGAACTCAGACGTTTCAATCGAGAGATTACTTGTTTTTTCGTAGGTTTTATGATGGTATTGTTTACCTCCACAGCCCATCCTAATTGACTCAAGAGGTTTACAACTTGTATGTAAAAAAACCAAAATGGAGGAAAAACACGACTTTAGTGACGAAGATGCGCTACTCACCCATTTTCTTGTATTATTTTCAACTGTTATTGTGCTATAAGCTTCATTTGTGTATTTATGTATTAAAATATATACGAACTGAACTATAATAGTAATTTCTCGAAAAAATATGTCGAATTGATTCAAAACTCTTACGACATCGACAAAAGTTTAAATTATGAATCTATTCAACTTCGTATGTCTAGATAAAATCAGTTGGCGATAATCTATACTATCCAATAACGGTAATTTATATTATCTAATTACGGTTATCGGAAAATGAATTAGAGGAAACTCCAGCTCAACCCTAATGGCAATGATTCATCATTCACGACAAGTATTCACTCCTAATATAACAACAAATTCTGAGCCCCTTGCGTCATAACATAAACAACAGACACGTTTACACGGGCGTCAACTGCATTTTGCGTATACATGTTTATACACGTTCGTATCCGACATTCGATCACTGCTAATTGGAGACACCTAATTTCAACCAAACTCGAAATGAATATTAATTGAATGATAGCTACGTCCGGGATTATTTATGGTTATGCAAAATAAGCCTGATTCCTGAATCGTTGTTGAAACAGAAGCGAATGCATAACCTTAACAATGGTTCCAATAATTGAAACGTTGAAATATCCAGTAGCTAAAGTATATAAGACAGCTTATCCAAACGTTGTATTTTAATTTTAATTCGTACATTTTTTTATTGTCTTTATCAAATATTTTCCAATATTTTTTTTATTTCAATAACATCCATGAATGTTTTTATATATAATATATTTATATATATATATATATATATATATATATATATATATATATATATATATATATAAAATATATATATATATATATATATATATATATATATATATATATATATATATATATATATATATATATATATATATATATATATATATATATATATATATATATATATATATATATATATATATATATATATATATGTATATATATATATATATATATATGTATATATATGTATATATATATATATATATATATATATATATATAAGCACGTTGTAACTATTACATAGTTACAAGGTGCGTTCGAGTGTTATTATTGTGTGTTAAAAGATTTCAAATTCCAAGTTTTAAGTGAAACTATCACTGAATGGAATTGGCATTTACTTGGTGAAAGTTCATATTCATAACTTTATAAAGAAATAAAAAACTAACTTTTCACAGGTTAAAATAAAAATCTATTGAGTAAACGCGTTTCGTCATAACATTGACTTCATCTCGTACTAAACTATGGTATTACAAAACAATCTATTTATACGAAAATTGAACATAACATAGGGGTACTTAGAGAAACTAAATAACAATAAGCAATTCATTCTGAGCTATTAGTAGGTACCTACATTGAACAAATTAAGGAGAGGAGAAGGGTTTACTTCAATCTGGTCGTTAACTAAATTTCCGGAATTTTTATATTTATTTATGTATAGGGATTCCCAACAGTTGGTTTTATGGAGACTATTTTCAAATTGTAATATATTATAATTGTGATTAAAGGTATGGTTTTCTTGAATAAGATGACACGCATAATTAGAATCAGTTTTCTGCTTAATATAGCTACGTTGGTGTTCGTGTATTCGAGTTTTGAAATTTCTACTTGTACGTCCCATATAGAATTTTTCACAATCGTTACAGTCGAGTTTATAAACACCAGTACGTTCATCTCTATCAATTTTTGATTTGTTGTTTTTAATCAATTTTCCAATGCTATTATTGGTTTTATTTGAAATTTTGAAATTTTGTTTTTGAAAAAACAATTTCAGGTTTTCGGAAGTTTTGCCCAAGTATGTTAAACTGCTAAATACCCTACTTTTTTCGGATATAAGTGGGTAAATTTCTGAAATTGCCATTTTGTATTTTTTCCTCTGAATGAGGCTGTCAATCATATTAGGTGAATAACCATTATTTACTGCCATTTGTTTAATTATATGCAATTCCTTCCGAAAATTAGCTTTGGACAACGGAATTTTGAAAAGTCTATGAATCATACTATGAGAAGCCGCTAATTTATGTGAAAAAGGGTGTAGTGATCCCCCTTTTTCCCCCTTTCCCCCTTTTTCACATAAATTAGCGGCTTATCACAGTATGATTCATAGACTTTTCAAAATTCCGTTGTCCGAAGCTAATTTTCGGAAGGAATTGCATATAATTAAACAAATGGCAGTAAATAATGGTTATTCACCTAATATGATTGACAGTCTCATTCAGAGGAAAAAAAACAAAATGGCAATTTCAGAAATTTACCCACTTATATCCGAAAAAAGTAGAGTATTTAGCAGTTTAACATACTTGGGCAAAACTTCCGAAAACCTGAAATTGTTTTTTCAAAAACAAAATTTTAAAATTTCATATAAAACCAATAATAGCATTGGAAAATTGATTAAAAACAACAAATCAAAAATTCATAGAGATGAACGTACTGGTGTTTATAAACTCGACTGTAACGATTGTGAAAAATTCTATATAGGACGTACAAGTAGAAATTTCAAAACTCGAATACACGAACACCAACGTAGCTATATTAAGCAGAAAACTGATTCTAATTATGCGTGTCATCTTATTCAAGAAAACCATACCTTTAATCACAATTATAATATATTACAATTTGAAAATAGTCTCCATAAAACCAACTGTTGGGAATCCCTATACATAAATAAATATAAAAATTCCGGAAATTTAGTTAACGACCAGATTGAAGTAAACCCTTCTCCTCTCCTTAATTTGTTCAATGTAGGTACCTCCTAATAGCTCAGAATGAATTGCTTATTGTTATTTAGTTTCTCTAAGTACCACTCTGTTATGTTCAATTTTCGTATAAATAGATTGTTTTGTAATACCATAGTTTAGTACGAGATGAAGTCAATGTTATGACGAAACGCGTTTACTCAATAGATTTTTATTTTAACCTGTGAAAAGTTAGTTTTTTATTTCTTTATAAAGTTATGAAACTATCACTATAATTGTTTGTTTCTGTCAACTATAAACAATTGTGACTGAATTTTGTGTAATGTTAGTGCGATGACATGACATGTATCAATTTGATAAAGGTTAACAAAATATCCGAAACGTTATTAGAAAAAATTTAACATCATTTTTGTTTCAACTGAGCCAGAAAACCCAAGAGAAGAATTTTTACAATATCAATAAAATGGTTCAATTTTTATAATATGAATAAAATGGTATATATATATATATATATATATATATATATATATATATATATATATATATATATATATATATATATATATATATATATATATATATATATATCCCGGTACATATTGGCATCTCCAGCGGCTCCAATGTAGTCAAATGAGCTGAAACTTGGTACCTCAGATTTTTCTCGTTGTAGAACAAAACTATTAGTTTTTGGGTAAATTTCTGCGTCCGCCACCATTTTCACATAGATATTTTTTGGGTTTTGAAAATTTGCCAAAGTCCACAGCTTCTGCAGATTGAGTTAGAGGGTGCACACTTGGTACTTAGATTAAGTTAATGCTGAGAAGTGTCTTTCGGTAGAGTCAACCACTTTCCTAAGTCGAGCTGCTCCGCGCAGCACACGATGCACTTCGCGAATTTTTTTTTTACAATACAGACTTAAAATTTATAATGTGGATTTAATAGATGTTGAGGTACGTTCCTTCATTGGTTTTAACTTTTTTCCTCTACCACGATACAATTTGCAAAGTTTTTTGCAATCGCATCTCCACGCGATGCATTTCACGCGCAAAAAACGACCTTAGTGATTGAGCTCTGCTGCTTAAGTTTTTTTTCAAATGTTGTGATGAAAAAGGAGGGAAAATGGCCATGGCAGATAAAGTTTGCATGGCTTACTTACGACAGTTATAAAAAAATTACAAGACATCCAGTCTTTGAGCTTATTACTCAATGTTGATGTCTGAAATAGTTGTGAGGGAAAATGTGGACATTTTGTCAAATTGTGAAAATTATACTATTAATATTTACGACAAATAGCTCATTCACCGTTTCAAATATTTCTTATTCTTTTTGTGAGTTTCGTGTTGAAATAAAAAGATTATAAGTTCTGTTTGTTTCTGAATTCATCTTCAATAAAAATGCGTTACGTAATGAAATTTGAGTTTCATAACGCAACGCAAATGTACCACAATGATTGGCGTTATAGCTTTAAAATGAAGCAGTCCTTGATCAAATAAATTTATGGAATCAAAGTCAATAGTAGTCGTGGACACTATTTACTCAGGTTAATGACACACGCTAAGTTCATGTCATTCCTAGGAAATATATTAATTTGAAGTAGTGAACGCCTAGTGGTCAAAATTATATCGTGATTGATTAATTTTCTTAGTCGTATTTTATTCCATAAAATACATATGTACCTTCTATTGCAGTTTATCGAAGGAAAGCAGTGAGGTGCGGGAGTATTTTTATCATCCGTTTTAGACCTCTCAGACCACGATTTTATAAATATATATATATATATATATATATATATATATATATATATATATATATATATATATATATATATATATATATATGATAAGTTAGGAATGAAAAAACACAACTCTTAAAACTCCAAAGGTTTTTGAATGTTTATTTTGTTAATAGCTACCGGTTTCGCGGAATTTCCTTCGCATCCTCAGGCACAGATGGCCGTAAGAGAAATATTCAAAATGAATAGTAATGTAAAAATACAACCTGTCATGACTTACAGTGGACCACAGGGGTCAAATTCAAGACATGTCAAACTTTGTGTGTCATAAATTAAAAATAAGCACAATATAAAATGGAAGTTTTTGATGGATACAATAATGGGTCGTTTAAATATAAAACAAATATAAGCATATACAAAATACAAATAACCATGATATTCACATGCGGACATTAAAAAAATTTTAGAATTGATGAAAATCTGATGCTCAAGCGCACTAGACAATGCGAATACGACGCTAACCGAACAACAAAACTAACTTGACGTTAACAATTGACAGCTGGTAGATCGAATCATGTAGTAGAGAAAGTACACAACACAAACACGCAACAAACGTCAACCTCACACCGCAACTACATGAATCATTCTGGAATTTCAAACAACACCGAAAAAATTGGTGGTATATCAGTTGTTAATTGAGAATTTAACACAGCATCATCGGCACATTTTTGAACCCTCATTATTTCCAGTTGCTCCATGTGTGGAAGCAATGGTCCCTTCTCAAGAATGTGCAAGGCCTTAAAGCCAGTCGGCAGATGTGCCAAATGTGCCGATGATGCTGGGTTAAATTCTCAATTAACAACTGATATACCACTAATTTGTTCGGTGTTGTTTGAAATTGCAAAATGATTCATGTAGTTGCGGTGTGAGGTTGACGTTTGTTGCGTGTTTGTGTTGTGTACTTTCTCCACTACATGATTCGATCTACCAGCTGCAATTGTCAACGAATCTCATATAAATTTTACGTCAAGTATTTATATATGTAATAGAAACAATGACTGAAAGAAATGGTGAAGTCGCTGGGGCTGGGGTAACCTCTATACGCAACAAAATTTTCATAAGTTTCAGTTCCCTTCACTCCTCTATATAAACTTTAGCTATGCCAAATCTTAAACTCCTCCTTGTTCAAAATATGCTTAGAAAGGCGTACAATGTTTTCTCTTCGAGTATTAGTATATAGATGTCGTTAGTGGTTTACTATTTTTGTCAACAGAGAGCGCACTTGTAACGAATTTTGAGCCATCTATTTTTAACATAGACAGTGAATTCAGTAGGGGCCTTCAATGCACTATATCATTTATACTACAAACCGCTTCATACTAAAACGTGTACGTACGCTTGCGTTAACTGCACAATTCGTACGCATTCACAACCGCCTTTTCTTCGTTGTGAATTTGCAACACAATAATTTCAACGCGTATCGAAATGATAATTAATTAAACGAGAGCAGCGGCAGTGATTGTTAATTGTTTTACATTGGCGCGTTCCATTTGGGTTTGGCAGGGAAGCCGGCGTGAATAATGCATCGGAGTTGTATTGTACAAGAATGGATTGGGAACACATTCGAAAGAACGAATAAATTTAACCTGATCTGAAAATAAAGGATTGTGCCATCGATTAAACGTTCAGTGTTAATGCTTCGAAGAATAATGACGAATTAATTCATGAATTTGAAAGAAGTTTAAATATAGGTATATAGATAAAACCAAAACTTGATATTTTGTTCAGTTTGAAATAAGTTGAACTTGTAAACTCACCGAACGAATGAAATACATTAAAGCATGAATAAATTCAATCAAGAAGTGAAATGGAGGAATAATCTATCTCTCAAAAATATCCTGTCAATATTTTTGAGTGTTTCAGAAAATTAACATTTATTTATTTAGTGTTTTGTTTCAAATTCTTGATTGAAATAATAATTATTTCAGTATTTCAAATTAGGACTAAATATTTTGGAGGCAGCAAATTTTAAGAAAAATATTTTTTTAGGAGACTTGATCATTGATAATTAATTGTTTGACTTTGTTTGGTATTTAATGCACTTTCGAGGAGCTTCAATTTTATATTCTCTTTTTATGTCTCATTGTTTATATTCTGTTCATATACCTAATCCCTTCACACTTTGTTACGAAATTTGTTATAATGATGAGAAGAAGCATCTTCGAAGATATTGTTGATCTTATTGTTCGGCAGGTAATAAAAGTTCACATTTATTCTCAGAAAAGGAATATTTTCTATAATTTTTCATTTTAGGATCAATATATATTATAAATATATATATATATATATATATATATATATATATATATATATATATATATATATATATATATATATATATATATATATATATATATATATATATATATATATATATATATATATATATATATATATATATATATATATATATATATATATATATATATATATATATATATATATATATATATTTATAAATATATATATATATATATGAATATATATTATAATTTGGCGTTCTCTTGAATTCGATTTTATATATATATATATATATATATATATATATATATATATATATATATATATATATATATATATATATATTTAATGAGCAATGATGAAAATAATTTCAATATATACAAAAATAATTGACATGAGACAATCTTGAATAAAAACCACTGATAAATAATGCAGCACAAAAACATGCACTATTAAAAATAAGATGAAGAGACAAACAAAATACCTATTTAATTTCATTCATTCTAATACTAAGAGACCTCTGGACGAGTTGGGAGTTCAAAGGTTCAATTATTTTAGTACCAGTTATAGTTTTTAATCGATTAATAAATACTGGCTGGTAAAACAGCAATTAAATACAGTCTCAAAATTATTGCGATGTGAAATGGTGAAGGAGCTGGGTACACAATTCAATAGCTCTATATTTATAACTATTATACCAATTAGAAATAACTAAAGTTATGAGTGTGGCTAATTAATTTATAAAATGGAAATGGAAAACAATTATTTTTATCAATCCCATATAGATGATGTTTATCTCTTGGTTTTTGTTCCATATAATTTTTTATTGAATTAGAGGTCTCACTTAATGAATAAAAACAAAAAAAATTACACTCTCTGGTACATTCATAACTCTACATTTTTTTGTATAGTGTCCCTTATATCCTTTTTCTGATATTGCTGAAATTCATGAATTCAAAAATTTCACATATTTACATCCACAGAATCCGTGAATATCGATTCTGATAAATGATTCAACAATTCACACCAAAAGCAGCTATTGATAAAGATTTAATCTCTGTTTAGCTGATGTCGAAGGTCAGTTGAAAAACTTTAAGCCTTCTCTGAAATTATTTATGCGCTCCTCTAAATCTTTTTCTGCCTTTTAGAGAAAAACTGCATTCTATGGGGCCGAGCTAACTCCTAGTATAGAATGAAAATATGAAACCTTTCATTATGAACTGTTTTCCACTAGCTTGAGTCTTACGATGAACACTTTGTAGATCAAAAGAAATCCATGCACAAATCTAACTGTTAATAACTTCAAGAAGAATGAAGATGAAGATATAACTATGAACAGAGAAGAATCAAAAGTGCACGAAGATATAGATCACTTCGATTTTTTATCGGAATAATCTCAATAACTTCATTTCTTTTTCCCATTTCCTTAATATCTTCATTCTTGAAGATATTGAGAAAATGTAAGAGGAGAAATATATTATTACCCAAACAGAAAAAAGATATTGAAATCATTTCCAATTTTTATTGAAGTGGCCTGAATATCCTAATTCTCTATTTTCATTTCCTCAGTATCTTAATTCTTGAAGATATTGAGAAAATTGAAGCTGAAAAAAGTTATTGAGATTTCCATAAAAAGAACACAAATATTGATATCACTTCAATTTCTTATCGAAGTGATCTTAATAACTTTATATTCTTCTCTCATTTCCTTAATATCTTCATTCTTGAACATATTGAAATAATTTAAAAAGAGAAAAAAGTCCTTTATGTTACTTCAATAAGAGCAATGATTTTAATAGGATCATTTTGAATTCTTATAAAAATGATACTTATCATTATTTTGACTGCCTTTATTTACACAATCCTATATTTTAGAATGAGGGAATATATGATGGCAATAAATTTTTGAGATAACTTCAATTTTTGTCGAAAAGTTTTCAATACCTTCGCTCTCCTCTAAGTTTTCCAAAGACCAAAGATATTGGGGGATCTATGTTGAACTGGAAGTAGGTCAGTGTCACGATTGGTTACTCTATAGTAAACTGAGAATGTTAGTACACCTTATATTATTACTGTAAACATCACGTCTGGGCAAGGTCGCAACATCAGCATGTTGTTGTATACATAATGCTATATGAATATATAAGAACCAGAGGAAATCTGGAGTAGGAAGTAAGACTGAGATATAGACTCGTCACGCTGCCCGAGAGGTTAGCGCTAAGCCTATATTCTATAATACTATACAAATAAATACTAAAAGTATAGTATGAACCTGTGTTTCATTTAACACCCAGGACCAGGCATTACAATGTTCTTCGATATCATACCACATATTTGATCAAGAAAACAACGGTGATGAAATATACTGAAATCGAAATATGTTTTTTGATGATTGCACACACATAACTCTCCTCTTTCAACTTCGTGACATCGTATTTTTCATTCTAGGTAAAATTCGTTGACCAACAGAGTCCCAGTTTTGTAAAAACGAAACGCCAGTGCGAATTCTGGATCAGAGGTACGAACAAAGGCGTCCTGGATAGTCCTTTGCACTCCCTTCCAGCAAACACCACATGCCTGTACCATCTTCAGGGCATCGATACATCGGTGTCCGCGTCCCCAGTGCCTTTCAGACCTCTATCGGGACGATTTCCGGACTGGCGGCATATGGGGATGATATTGCCGCCCGCGAGGTATCGAGTGTGGCTTTCTATCATTAAGTTTCATGTGTCCGGTTCTAAGAAATCGGACAAACCAGAACAAGAGATCTGCAGGAGTTATCTAAACGTCTGGGATGGACAGCTGTGGGCACCAACTAACTGTAACGATTTTTACTGGTAAGTAAAGTGAAGATTATTGGAGAAGAGGCAGATCGCATTTCATGAACGATAATAGATTTTAAGATCTAAGTCGACTAAGTATCGTCAGCAATGACCATTTATACTTTTAGAGTGCATATTCAAATGATAACCTCCATTGTGTTGAGGTATATTGTAGAGTATGGTTCTATGAACGAATAGTGTTCCAAGGTTAATTGAAGTCCAACATAAAGGATGTTCCAAAAATGCAAGGACACAGAGTTACCACCTGTAGTAGAGGTAAGAATAAGTCGATTGGACCCAATTTACTTATATATGAAAATGCACCGTTTGCCCGTGAGAAGAGTTGAAAGTTTACTTAAAAAAACACATTTCAAGAAGGGTGCATTTCAATTTTTTACGTCGAATTGACCTTTGTTTTGATGAAACCAGGCGTCATATTGTACAGCATACAAAAATGTGTTTTTTATGTAAACTTTCAAATCTTCTCACGGGCAAAAGGTTTATTTTGGTATATAAATAAATTGAGTCCAATCAAATTATTTTGACCTCTACTGCAAGTGGCTCTGTATCCAGCACTTTTGGGACACCCTGTATATGAATAAACAACGTTTACTTTGTATATTCATACACCTGAGAAATTTTATTCTGAAAATATTCCAGGATGTGATCTCTATCGCAGGAAGAAAGAAATTCATCTTATAAATGTATTATTGATGTTTTTTCAGCACTAGTCTGAGGGGCAAATCAAAAGGTTCAACTCGGATTAACTCCTCACCATCTTCTGGAATGAGAAATACGAAAAATATAACCCTGCTAGCGCGCTACTGCAGGGAGCATGTCCCAAGAAGCTGTGACCATGCGTTGCTGACGAACGCAACTAGATTCCCAAGACCGTGTAGTTTGGCTGAAAGTTTTCTAACTTCTGGTGACAGTCTGACCCTCGAATTGAAGTTGGGTGATTCGACCGCCTTGAGGTGAGTTGAAACTTCCCGACCTAGTCGAATATTAAGATGAAAATAAGTTGAGCGATGGACACTAAGCTTAGAAGTCGGATGTCAAACGTCATCCTCCAACAATTCAATTCACTAGAAAATCAGAAAAACTCTTATTGATGTATAACAACTCATCTCTTGTTTGTGGCATCAATTTTGAAAATTGCGCTTGTATGGCAGCTTGTTAGCAAGAACGGCGAGTATCGAGTCATGGCGAACACCAACATATTCATAACATTCGAAGAAAAAGAAGACATAGGCCAGTTTTTCGTTCTGCTGACCTTAGTCTTGAACAGAACAACGTAGAGCCAAGCAAGTCTTTCAAACATGTTTCATAATATAAATTGCATAATAAAAACACTTGAATCAATACCCAACAATACATATTTTCACAAGAATTTTGCTCGTTACCAGGTTAGATGAGATACATCATTAACGACTATTATAAGAGACGCTTAATATATATTTTTTAATTCGATCTACCTTTGGTTAAACGAAATAAAATATTGATTATTCTAGCAGAAACAGAAGTGCCGATTTAAAATGTTAACCGAAGGTAATAACATACTTAAACAAAGGAAGTAATTCGACAATTGAAAAATGCTCCAAGAGAGCTGACTATGTGACTCTCATGATAAAATAAATATTTAATTTTCGTTCACCATTATTTTCATCAATGTTGCTCACTTGAGAGAAATTTTTTGTCAACCTTTTTTTTTCAATATATGTTGGAATGAAAATATTCAAATATGCACTCCTGCTATATTTTATTAGTTACCTTATGTTATTATGACAGAAATAATAGAATGTCAAGTTGTCACAAAATAAAATAATGTTCAAGTTGATTACTTATTAAAACTGCGTACTCAATCTATTAACTACAGGTTATGGGCCCAGGCATTCAGTTTGCCTAAAAGGACCAACGTTTTTACAGCAGTTATAATTGAGGAAAGTAAAATTTCACAAATTGAAAAATCATAAAGCAGATAGAAGAAAATGGCTCAGGTATCGACAAGTTATAGAATAGATCCTTTAAAAAGTGATAACTATGATACTTGGAAGCTTCAAGCTCAAGCAATTCTAACGAGAGCTGGATTATGGGATTATGTATCTGGAAAGAAAACGAAACCCAGTGACACAGCAGATGAAGAATCAAAAAATAAATGGATTACTGACGATTTGAATGCCAAATCAGAATTAATTTTAATAATATCACCAAACGAACTTAAACAAATTAAGAACTGTTCAACATCTAAAGATATTCGGGATACATTGAGCAAAATATACCAAAGTAGAGGACCTGCTCGAAAAGCAACATTATTAAAAAGCTTGATTTTACAAAAAATGAAGGAGAAAGACAGTATCCGAGAGCATCTGAATAAATTTGCTGATACAGTAGATAAATTATCCTAAATGGAAATTCGAATAAACAACGATTTACTGAGCATTATGATGTTATATTCTCTTCCTATTTCATATGAAAATTTCAGAATAGCCATAGAATCCAGAGATGAATTGCCTACACCAGACAATTTGAAAATAAAAATTCTAGAAGAAAGCGAAGCCAGAAACAAAACTTATCCAAGTAATAGTCATGGAGAAGAAGCACATCTTGGAAGAAACAGGAAATACCGCAATAAAGGGTTCAACAATAATTATGGAACAGAAAACAGATTTTCTAAAAACAAAACCTTCAGACAAGAAAATAGAATAATTTGTGAAAATTGTGGTCGTTTCAATCATAAAACCATTGAATGCAGAACTAAAAATAAAAATAATCCAAAATCTTTTAAATCAGAAGAAATTTATCTAACCACTGGAAATAAAAAGGGAAATATAAATAGTTGGTGCCTCGATAGTGGGTGCACATCCCATCTTTGCTTCACAAAAGAAAAGTTCAGAGAAATTGATGAATATTCTGAAAAAGCTTGTTTAAAACTGGCATCAGAAGATCAAACAGCACCAATATAAGGAAAAGGCATAGTCACGTTGACATTTCCAGAAGAAGATGAGATAATAAACTTAACAAATACACTTTACGTACCAAATCTTTCAACAAATTTGATGTCTGTCAGCAAAATTACCGACAAAGGATACACGGTGTTATTTAAGAAGAATAATGCAATTATAAGAGATAAAAAAGGGCAGCCAATACTCAAGGCACAAAGAAAAGATAATTTATACTTTATGCAAAGTGAAATTTCATCCAATGATGAACAAGAAAATTCATTTTATTCGACTAAAATGATGTTATGGCATGAAAGACTAGGACACATAAACGAAACTGATCTTAAAGCTGCTATGAAACAAAACAGAGTAAATGGCTTAGATTTTAATGCGTCAGAAAAATTGAGTGACTGTGAAATATGCATAAATGGAAAAATGACTAACTTTCCATTTCATAAAAGAGAACATGAAGCAGAAAACATTTTGGAAATAATTCATTCTGATGTATGGGGACCAATCAAAACAAAATCACATGGTGGTTCTCAATATTTTGTTACTTTCACTGATGAATATTCCAGATATTGCAAAATTTATTTTCTAAAACGAAAGAATGAAGTTCTAGAGTACTTCAAGGAATACAAATATGAGGTAGAAAATGAACATGGCAGAAAAATAAAATTTCTTCAAAGTGATAATGAAAGATCTGAGTATGTTAATAAAGAATTCAAAACATTTCTGAAACAAAGTGGTATCAAAAGGAGATTATCCTGTACGTACACTCCACAGCAAAATGGCATTGCTGAAAGAAAAAATAGATCGTTGCTTGATAAAGCACGATGTTTAATGATTGCAGCTGGACTACCATTAAATTTTTGGGCCGAAGCCATAAATACAGCTAACTACTTGATAAACAGATCACCATCAAGAGCAATAGATGGTAGAACACCATTCGAAAAATGGGTTCATCGTTTGCCATCTGTCAAACATTTACATGTTTTCGGATCTAAAGCATTTGTACTGAATAAAAAACCTAACAGAGGAAAGTTTTCCCCACGTTCAGAAGAAGGTATTTTTATTGGGGTATTCAGAAATATCTAAAGCATATAGAATATGGATGCCAAGTCAAAGAGAAATTGTTGTTTCGAGAGATGTGAGAATACTAGACAATAAAATGTCTGAATTCTACAAAAACGAGAATAACTATGATGTAATTCAGTATGAAACAGATTTTGATCAAGAAGAACATGGTGAAGAAAACGGAGACGTGAAGCAAAACAGAAACTTCGACATTGATATAAAAATAGAAAGAACTGATCAGAAGAATCAAGAAATACAAAACAGTTATCCAGTTAATCAAGAAGAATATCAGAGAGAATCCTTAGAAGAAATACAAATTTCAGATGATCACGAAGTCAGACCAAAAAGAAACATTCAAGCACCTAAATGGACAGAAGATTATATTTCATATTTAATTGGGGACAAGGATGCTGAAGAAGATAAAGATGAAATATGGGATGAAGCTATAAGAAACTAAATACGAGCACACATAAGGAATGGCACCTGGATAATCACTGAGAAAAATGAAAATAAAAACATAGTAACAAATAAGATGATATTGAAAGAAAAATTCAATACTGATGGAAGTTTGGAAAGAAGAAAGGCAAGATTAGTAGCACGGGATTGACTTCACAGAAACTTTTGCACCTGTGGCGAAATTAAGCTCTATCAGACTATTATTAGCCCTAGCAGCAGAAGGAAAACTTAAACTAAATCAAATAGACATAACCACAGCATTTTTGAATGGTGAAATTGAAGAAGAAATTTTCATGAAAATTCCAAACAATTTTGAAAAATATCTCCAAGAAATTATTTTAGAAGAAAGTATGAATGATGACATAGATTTTTATTTGAAAGCTGTGAAAATGTTGGAAAATTTAAAGAAAAATTCAAGAGAAAAAGTGTGTCAACTCAAAAAAGCTCTTTACGGATTGAAACAAGCCGGAAGACAATGGTTTAAAAAGTTAGACACAAAATTGAATGAAATTGGGTTCAAATCATCAGATGCAGACCCATGTATATACATATACTGCAAAGGAGGAGAAAAAGCAGTTATTGCAGTATATGTAGATGATTTGATTGTGGCAACATCCAGTAAAAACATTCTCAATTTCATAAAAGCACAAATTATGAAAAGTTTCGATATGAGAGATCTGGGAAATCTAAATTATTGTCTTGGAATTGAATTCAAAATTTGGACTGCTGCAAAACGTGTCCTGAGATATTTACAAGGTACCAAAAATTACGAACTAAAATTCAAGAGTACTGGAGAAGACATAACTGGATATGCTGATGCAGATTGGGGTGCATGTAAAATTGATAGAAGATCCTATACTGGCTATTGTTTTATTTTTGCCAATTCCTCAGTTAGTTGGGAATCGAGGAAACAAAGAACCGTAGCATTATCAACAGCAGAAGCTGAGTACATGTCACTAACAGAAGCATCAAAAGAAGCAGTACACCTCAAAAATTTAATAAATGATATGAAATGTCATCATGAAACAATTTTAATTTATAACGACAATCAAGCAGCACAAAAGTTAGCTTATAATCCAATTGTGAGTTCGAAATCTAAACATATTTCGATAAAAGAACACTTCATAAGAGAACTTGTAAAGAACGGTGATATCAAAATTGGCTACAAAAGGACTAATGAAATGTTAGCCGATATTTTAACAAAATCTGTAAATGGAAATCGTCATTCTATGTTATTGAAATGTATTGGACTTTCAAGCAGTTCGTAAGGAGGAGTGTTGGAATGAAAATATTCAAATATGCACTCCTGCTATATTTTATTAGTTACCTTATGTTATTATGACAGAAATAATAGAATGTCAAGTTGTCACAAAATAAAATAATGTTCAAGTTGATTACTTATTAAAACTGCGTACTCAATCTATTAACTACAATATATCCTAGGTTACTATCATGAGGATTCAATCCGGTCCATAATGTAGGTTCTCTTTCTCTCAATTGCTCATTCGTGAGTCACGGTTATAATCCTCAGAATTGCTATGCTCTTCTTCTTCTTCCTACTTTAGTTTAGGCGACACGCCTGTTTACTTTCGATCACTCTGTCTACCGTGCAGTCAAGTTATCGCTCCATCTCTTTCGGGGGCGTCCCACGCTCTTACGACCCAGTGGTGATTTGTCACGCGTAAGCCTTACAATTCTCCGGTCATCCATTCTGTTAATATGTTTGCTCCATTCCACCTTCCTGTTCAGCACCCAGTCATTTATGTTCTCTACCTTGCACATTCCTTGTATATTTTCGAGCCTCTCTATGTCGTAAAGTGTTTTGCCAGTTATCCTACGTAGTACCCCCATTTCATTTGTTTCCAGAAGTTGTTTAGTTTTCGATGTATCTGGCCGGGTTTCAGCTGTATATGTCATCATTGGTCCAATAACTGACTTATATATTCTGGATTTGGTTTCTGTTCCGATATTTCTGTTTCGCCATATCGTGTCGTTCATGCATCCAGCTATTCTTGCTGCTTTCAGTGTTTGTTTTCTTACTTCGGCCTCGATATCACCATATCCCGAAATTGATATGCCGAGATACTTAAACTTCATTTCCTGTTGTAAAGAGTGGTCCAAATTTTACACTTTTGATAAGAAACACCAATTTCTAGAGGAGGTAGAGAAAAACTAGCCTACATGCTACGAGGTCGATTTTTGTGAGAAAATGAATGCCGAAAACCGCACATTCATATCTCGACTTGTTCGAAAGATACAAGGTGTTTTTCAATTTTGTGCATTTCTGACCCAACCCCGTAACTTGTTTATTTTTGTATATTTCTTATTTATGTGAAAACATTCTTGAGGCACTTTTTTGAAAGGATTCCAATGGTGTTCCTAGTTTTTCATCAAAAAATATGGTTTAGAAGCTATGACACAAACTTGTATTTTTTCTTATGGACCATCCTGTATTTTTTTACATATTCGTGTTTGAAATAAAATACTCGTTTCAAATATATATAATAGTTGCTACTTTTCTTTGAAAAAATTCATTTGGTGGCAGTTTTCGAATTATTTTAGATATATTTTCAAAATCTGGGTTGCCATGCCTGAATATGAAACAAATTACCTTAGCAACTACAGTCTATGCGTACTGTCAAACAATTATTATTAAATGCAGTTTGCTTCACAAGTTAAGTGTGCTTCTTTGAACTGAGTTTCGAACTTCCTAGAATATTTATCTGCATGTTAATTCAAAATGTATGAAAATTACGACAAATATGATATGTTAAAGTGTAATCACATGAAGATGCTCAGGCTGCTATTAATCTTTACTTTGACCGAGATCCTGAAAGGAGACAACCGTTTCGGGATATTATGTTCACTAGATTGCAGCAAAACCTAGTTAGTTACGTTTCTTTTCCAAAACCAAGGACAAAAGTTCACGAAGCCAGTAAGTAATAGAGATAGAGAGTTAGAAGAAATAACGGTTTTGGGGGAAATACAAAACCAACCCAATATTTCACTTCGCAAAATGTAGTTGAATACAGGTATTCCAAAGACTACAATAATGCGAATTCTAAATAAAAATAAATTCAAACCGTATCAAAACTCTGGACAGAACATCATTATGGACTGATGAAGCATGCGTTAGCATCTCTTTCTACAATAGGACTTTGGAAAATCCACATATTATAGTGGAGACACAAAATCAAGGCCGATACAGTTTCAGTGTTTGGGTCGGTAGTTTTAGAGGAAGGTTTATCGGTCTCTATATCTGTGAGGGTAACCTTACAGCAGCGGGATATTTGGAAATATTGCGGGAATTTGTTGAACCAATAATGGATGATTTGCCATTACAACAAATTGGAGAATACTTCCAACAAGATAAGGCACCGTGTCATAACGCACACATCATAACGGCGTATTTAAACGAAATATTTACGGACAATAATTGGCTTGGCAACCGGGGTCCTGTTCATTGGGCGGCAAGATCCCCCGATCTTACGCCTCCAGATTTTTACCTCTGGGGAAGAATAAATGACTTCACATATAAACGCCATCCTGATTCCCGAGAAGCGTTGGAAGCAGCAGTGCGACATGCCTTTCGTTCAAGACCTGCGATAGAATTGATTAATGCTGTCAATAATGTTAGGAAGCGAAGTCATGTTTTGATTTAAATGGTGCTCAATTCGAACACATGTTGTAAATAGTTTCAAAATATTGTTGTACTTGTTTTTCTATGTTTTGATTAAATTAATGAGTTATTACCAACTAGGCACTAATTATTCTTTTTAACAGCTGTTATGTAGAACTATTTTGTTTCGTATTTAGGCATGGCTACCCCGATTTTGAAAATTCATCTAACGTAATTCGAAAACAGTCACAAAATGAATGTTTTCAAAGAAAAGTGGCAACTATCATATATATTTGAAACGAGAATTCCATTTCAAACACGAATATGTAAAAAAATACAGGGTGGTCCATTAGAAAAAATACAAGTTTATGTCATAGCTTCCAAACCATATTTTTTGATGAAAAACTAGGAACACCATTGGATTCCTTTCAAAAAAGTGCCTGAAGAATGTTTTCACAGAAATAAGAAATATACAAAAATAAACAAGTTACGGGGTTGGGTCAGAAATGCACAAAATTGAAAAACACCTTGTATCTTTCGAACAAGTGTAGATATCAATGTGCGGTTTTCGGCATTCATTTTCTCACAAAAATCGACCTCGTAGCATGTAGGCTAGTTTTTTTCTAACTCCTCTAGAAATTGGTGTTTCCTATAGAAAGTGTCCAATTTGGACCACTCTGTACAACATTTCCATCAATTTCCAGTTGACATCTCAGTGGTATCTTCGATGTTGTCATACATTTTGTTTTTGAGGCTGATATGGTCATATTGAATGATTTTGCGGTGCAGTTGAATAGATGTAACAATCGCTGCAGATCGTCTTCACTTTCTGCCAACAAAACTGCATCGTCAGCGTAGCAAAGAATGTTAACATCCCGATCTACCATCTTATATCCTTTTAACGAACGCACAGCACTTATCGTTTTCGTTTATTTCAACTTGGATTTGATTCGCTGTGTATACATCTTTTATGGTTTTAATAATGTTGTGAGGAATTTGCCTATTAAATAGATGATACACGACATCTCTCAATTGTACACAATCGAATGCCTTCTGTAGATCAATAAAGCACATATATGCCGGTTTATTGTATTCTATGAACTTTTCTGTCACCTTTCTTATGACGAATACCGCATCCGTGCAAGACCTTCCTGACCTGAAGGCTTGTTGTTTATCTGCCAATGATGTAAGGCTGTTAAATTTTTTTTTCATTACCCTTGTTGTTAGTTTAAGGGTGGTGTTTAAGCGATTTATTAATAGAATTGCTATGCATGAGTATCAATTTAAACTAAGAAGAGATTCAACGAATTCATACATTTTAGAGTGAGCAATACTGACCTTGATCAGTATCAATGGTGTGCAGGAACGCGACTTCATCAGTGTAGGGACTCATATAAAAGGGTTCGTTGGAATGTTATTCGATGAATCTCAATTAATTGTTGAATATCATTTTTCATCTAGGATATAATATATTATTGATTCCGTTCAACAGGAACATACTACTCAGTTTTATTACATAGGAAAGTTTATCCTCCAAAGAAACTTTTTCATAACTGACTGAATTTTCAATGAGAAAAGAGAGAATATGAACTTAAAACGTTAAAGCTATATAATAAAAAAAAATTTCATGCAAAAATCATTGAATTATTCTAGTTAGATTTCTGACATTACAAGATTTTACTACGCATGGCCTTAAATATGAGAATGTTTCCGTTTTAAGCTTTTTACAGTGTTACCAAAGTTACTTTGAAATATGTTCACAAAAAATATGGATTTTTAATTATGAACAGTTTTGAATAGCGATTCTCATCTTGAAATTACGGTATATTGTAGTTTATTTTATAATCATGTATCTATGGAAGTTATTTAAAAAATGTTTGTTTCATCCCATTAAACGTGCCACTATATGCTGCTTATATTCCCATTCAACTGATTTCAACAACATGCTCCTCCTTATAACATCTTACACTGATTAATTCTTTGTGAATTCGAAATGTTCAATTGCAATGCAAACTAAAGGAACAAACTTTTTCATCAATCATTCCTAAAATAATATTTTTTTCCTCAAAATCAAAGATGAAAAAATCGATAAATTTTGATTTTTCCATAGAGAGAATCCTTCTACAAAAGTATTATTCATATTCAACTTGTAAATAAAATTTCTGGGATTTCTTCAATAATTCAGTTTGTTCCAACTTGAAAACTTCAAAATATATTGGAATTTTTCCAACATATAAGAGGCGATCGCTCTGGAAAACTCTTCTCTTTTTGAATAATCAGAATAATTCCGACGAGAAATGTGTTTAAAATGGACAGCGAAAAGCAATTGAGAGGATCATCTGCTTATATGCTGCCAAAACCCACATCTGTTTTTCCTCCATCGGATACTAGGATCGTTAATTCGCCTCTGGAAACATTTTCCCTCGAGACGAGCGTTTCATCCCTTATCTAATCCTTTATCTCCTTGAACCTTCTTTCCTCCACAAACATGAATTACCACTTCGAGTAACTTCGGTATTCAAGATTATTTTGATATAGCAGCCCTATATTCCAGATATGCTACCAGTGGCGTATCTTGATGTTAGAAATTGTATTAATTTGTCAAAGGAATAATTAAATCGAAAAAAATTTTAAGTGTGAAATGAAGATTTCTCAGTCAAAATTTGTCACCTCTTCTTAGCTGTTTTTTTTGTACAACTCATTGCCCCATTAAAAATGATAATAATGGATTGAAACTTGCGCTTTCAGCTTGTTTTGAGGTTATTCGACCAAAATTACCAATTGTTATTTTTCCGTTCAACCTGGATGGCCCATTTCAAGTGGACATAACTCACAGTAACATTGTAGGGCGATACATGAAGACAAATAATCTATAAAAAATATACAAGTTGACCATAGTCAATTTCTATATATCACATGAAGGGAACAAGGAAAATTCTTCAGTAATTTAGAAATTATCAAACAATTTTCTAAGGACTGGTTATATGTATTCCACGACGCAAAATCTGCATTCACAATGTAAGAATGAATAATAGAAAACATCACTCATATCTGAATATAGCTGTTTCGATCTTATTAGATCTCTTCAGTGCTTATTTAACTCGGATCAAATCAACATATTTCTGTTCCCCAATACAAATTGCGGCCGAACTACTTATGAATAACAGCCTATAACGCCCTCCGCCAAAGAAATTTTCGATCTGAACGGTGAAGTTTTGGGGGGGCCGGATTACATCGCCACACGACAGTACAGCAGCAAGGTCGGTGTTGCCACGTTGTAATATGAATATAATTGACGTACTGGAATAAGAGAATAAGATGCATCAAATATGAATTTTACAATGACGTTTGATTTGGCATAAGTTAGGTTATATTATTGATTCTCAATTCTCATAATTTTAATAATAGAAGGAAATGTCCGATCAACGATTTCTATATGAAAATTGCTATGCTGAGTAAGATACAACTGGAATAGTTATTTATGTACCTAGTGCGCTATATAGATCCTAACACCCGGAGGGTAACATTCACGCACGTGGTGCATACAAGATTTTATTTTTCACGAAAAAATTATTTTATTTTATTTTTTTTTATATAATGAAAAATCGATTTTAAAATCGGTTCATTGCTCCTATACTTTCCATTTTCCTCCTCATAGTAGGCATGTCATTTGTTGATATTTTGACGTTTGTGAATATTTAGTGAATGTCATTGCTGCTTTCTTTGTGTAGTCTTATAGAAAAAATGGAAATCAAAATGAATTTACCGAAGAACATCATAGAAAATTCAGCCAAAGCTGCGAATAATTCATTGCCGGAGAAATCCAGAGTCGTATACGACAAGGATTATGAAGTATTCAATCAATGAAAGTTACTTCAGTTGTCCTCGTACAATGAGCGAGCGTTATGATCCATAATGCCCGCTCATAACGTCCTAGGGCATAATGAGTGTATTTATAGCAACCGTTTCTAAGGTAAAATCAACGAATAATAGATATACGAGTGAAAAATAAAAATTATTAATGTGGAAATAATAACCTAATTCATGGAAAATCATAGCCAATGACTAATGCAGAATACAGATAAATATAACAATGGGCTTGAAAACTTTCAAGTTGTGATAAAAAACAGGATCTATTATTGTCCACATAATAAACAGAATGAACAAAAGCACGTAGTGTGAAGCACGAAACCAGAATAAATGTTCAAAAAATGGGGGCATTACAAGGTTTCATGTGATAAGTAATTGAAATATGGAAGAAAAAATAAATTCAATCATATAATGGAAACTAGAACCTGAGATTATTAACTGAAAAATACCATATAAACTTTCAAATAATCCTGATAAAAAACAATTTACAGAATAAAAGCAAGTAATGTGAAGAACAGAATCAGAATATGTGTTCAAATAATGGGGTATTACAAACTTTTCATGTACTTAATAAATATTTGAATAATGACAGAAAATGTAAATTCAATCATATAATACAAGCTAGAAGCTGATATTGTTAACTGGAAATCACCATATAAACTTTACAACTTTCAAGTGATTCTGATAAAAAATAATAAACAGAATAAAAGCAAGTAGTGTGAATAACAGAACCAGAATATGTTTCCGAATAATGCGGTATTACAATCTTTTCATGTAGTAGATAGTTGAAATATGAAGGAAAACGTAAATTCAATCATATAATGGAAACTACAAGCTGATATCGTTAACTGGAAATCACCATATAAGCTTTAAAACTTTCAAGTAATCCTGATAAAAAACAATGTATTATTGTCCACATAATAAACAATACGAATAAAATATGTACTTAATGAATATTTCGTTTTGGTTTCCAATATCATTGGCGGACAGTGGCGGGCCAAGACCTTAATTTGATGTGGGCAAGGTACATTTCGCGAGGCCCTCTTCTACTTTCCCAACATGCATCGGCTAGCTACTTTTCTATTCATTGTTCGCTGTAAATTCCTTTTTCTGTCGCAATAATCTCAACCAGCAGTTTTCTATGTAACTAACAGACAGCAGACAGTAAATCACCATTTTTCATTATCACCGCTTTTCGTCAGCAATATTTTACGTTCATTTTATTTACTGGTATTAAAAAATCTGTTTTTTACTGGCTCTTAGGAGACTGTACAGGTTGTTCTCTGTCATCATAATCAAACCTGCTTTCTTTTGGCTTCTCTTTTATTTTTAAAGTCTTTAGGCAGATAGTAACTGCCTTTTCTCAATAATTTTGTTCAAAGCCGAATCACAATCATTTGGTGTCTGATTGTTTTGTTTGATTTTTAAAGCTTTCGATGCATTGAACAACTTCGTCAAATTGCAGTAATATAGCCTTCACTGTACCAGTTCTGATCTCCCACTTGGTGCCTGATAAAGGCTTCATAGTAAGCTTCAGTTTGCCTTAATTTCAGCGTTTGCTGGAACTTGAAAATGACAAATGAATTTTCTCACTAAAACCAGAAAATGCTTTTGCTGCCACAGAAGAATTTGCAACGTCTACTAACAGCAGATTCCAGCTATAACAACCGCAAGATATAAAAAATGCTCTAGAATTTATACTTAATATTCGAGTTTCAACTCCACTATTTACGACTACCATATTTGTACCATTGTCATATTCTTGGCCACTACAATTTTGAATATCTAAGCCATTTTTTTCCAGCTCTCCCAGTAGTGTATAAGTTAAATATTCTTCAGTCGTCTCAGTGACAGAAAGAAATCCGATAAGGTTTTCTTCTATTGTGTTGATTGATGTATTTCAATATATTAAGATGGTGTGCAGTCCAGTAAAAAAAATACTACTAATATATTGTCAAATCACTTGATCGATAACTTTTTTGCTAATATATATATACCTCAAATATCAATGTTTGTTTTTGAGATATTCGCCAAAAACTAAAATAGTCGAATGTCTTTTTTTGGCTCTTCCGCCTCCATTTCGAATAATATTAGAAAAGTCAAAAGATTTTCAATAATATTTCATATTCTTCATTAACTGATATGAACCAATTTTCAATGCGACGTTTCGTTCATTAGATTCCATCATCAATTTTATATTTTCAAATATGGACCTCTTCATTTTTTCAAAAATTTTGGTAGCCACTGTTCAGCTTCAAATTCAGCTATTGATTACAATACATGTATTTCTCGACGTTTTTCTCCGAAAAAACATAATCAATATTCGGTCAAACAATTTCCGTTAGTGTAGTCAAAAAAGTAGAAACCAAAATTTTAGAACTCAAAGATACTACATACATCTTTTGAAATTTTGAACGTGCCTATGCATTCCAGGGTTTCTGTATGAATATGAAAGAACTCTTCAAAAGCCAAATTTTATGGAGCATAAATGTTTGTTTATGATGTCTTCTGGCAAATAGAAATCTTGGAGAAAAAATTCTGAGAGTACTGAAATGGATTTATTGTTTCAAAGTGAGCCATGAATTAACAGAATAACAAAATGTCAAATCTATTTACAGGTACATAAATAATTATTTGATTCCTGTGAATTTGTGAGGTGAAAACCATGAATTTTTCAAATGACTAGAAAGTTGATTTGTTTTTCGTATACGCGAAATGTTTGAGAAATGCTATTAGATTTCTAGCTATGTATAGGGAATTGTACATCCGAAAGATATTTTCAACGCATTAAGAGGACGGAATAATGGTTTATTAGAAAAACCCTCGAGTAAGAGCTGTACAGTAAATAACAGAGGTGGCGATACTGAAATTGACGCTTTTTTATTCGATTGTAATTAATAGCTGAATTTGTTACAACATTGGCTACTAAAATTGATAAAAAATCTAGAGGCTCATATTTAAACAAATAAAGCTGACGATGGAACCTAATGACGAAACGTCGCATTGAAATTTGGTTCATATCAGATTATAACGAGTATGAAACTCTCCTGACTATTTCTTATATCGTTCGAAATGGAGGTGGTAGAGCCAAAAAACGAAATTAGATTATTTTAGATTTTAGCGAATATCTCAAGAACAAACATTGATATTTGAGATCTGAAGAAGGCTTATTATTGCTCCCCAAAATTGGAAACTTTTATCCAATTCAACCGACCTTGTAGGTCTCTCCGTTTCCGAGATAGCAATAGTGGGATCAGCTGAAAACAACGGTCTGTATATATATATATATATATATATATATATATATATATATATATATATATATATATATATATATATAAAATTAAGTGAACTAGGACATTTATTTGAAACTAATCAAACAAACCTCCTAGCGGAGCTGGTTATAAGAGTTCACGAAGCATCGAAATATCAACAAACTACCCTAGACGGTAATTGTTCGAAATGTTAATTTGATTATCACAACCGATGGAAATTGATAGACAGACTGTTTCGCCCTTATCGGGGCTCATCAGTATCATCCATCCACCGGGAGTGATAACCAAACCAACATTTCAAACGGTCATACATATTTCTTCTAGCAACTCCATGACATATAAATATGACACAGCGCCACCAGTCGGAAACAATTGAACCACGTCTTTCAGAACAGAAGAAAACATTTCGGCCACGAGAACAAATACGCCCGGAACACCAGAAGGTGGCTACCATATTCGCTAAGCAAGAGTAAAGCTGACACATCAATTCGATGTGATTCAACATTACACACCGCAGGCAGCAATCGCCCCGAATTTTATCGCAATGGCAAATGAATATAAGTAAGAATTATTCGTGTTAAACGGAAAACACGCCCGTGGTTATAAAATTAAGTGAACTAGGACAT
This sequence comes from Cynegetis impunctata, assembly GCA_030704885.1. Classification (NCBI taxonomy): domain Eukaryota; kingdom Metazoa; phylum Arthropoda; class Insecta; order Coleoptera; family Coccinellidae; genus Cynegetis; species Cynegetis impunctata. The sequence goes on along the minus strand of JARQZK010000007.1, from coordinate 80,041 downwards.
TTATTTGAAACTAATCAAACAAACCTCCTAGCGGAGCTGGTTATAAGAGTTCACGAAGCAATAGTGGGATCAGCTGAAAACAACGGTCTGTATATATATATATATATACATATCTATATATATATATATATCTAAATATATATATATATATATATATATATATATAATATAAAATTAAGTGAACTAGGACATTTATTTGAAACTAATCAAACAAACCAGCTGGTTATAAGAGTTCACGAAGCATCGAAATATCAAACAAACTACCCTAGACGGTAATTGTTCGAAATGTTAATTGATTTATCACAACCGATGGAAATTGATAGACAGACTGTTTCGCCCTATCGGGGGCTCATCAGTAGATCCCATCCACCGGAGTGATAACCAAACCAACATTTCAAACGGTCATACATATTTCTTCTAGCAACTCCATGACATATAAATATGACACAGCGCCACCAGGCGGAAACAATGGAACCACGTCTGTCATAACAGAAGAAAACATTTCGGCCACGAGAACAAATACGCCCGGAACACCCGAAGGTGGCTACCATATTCGCTAAGCAAGAGTAAAGCTGACACATCAATTCGATGTGATTCAACATTACACACCGCAGGCAGCAATCGCCCCGAATTTTATCGCAATGGCAAATGAATATAAGTAAGAATTATTCGTGTTAAACGGAAAACACGCCCGTGGTTATAAAATTCAGTGAACTAGGACATTTCTTTTAAACTAATCAAACAAACCACCTAGCGAAGATGGTTATAAGAGTTAACGAAGCATCGAAATATCAACAAACTACCTAGACGGTAATTGTTCGAAATGTTAATTTGATTATCACAACCGATGGAAATTGATAGACAGACTGTTTCGCCCTTATCGGGGCTCATCAGTATCATCCATCCACCGGGAGTGATAACCAAACCAACATTTCAAACGGTCATACATATTTCTTCTAGCAACTCCATGACATATAAATATGACACAGCGCCACCAGTCGGAAACAATTGAACCACGTCTTTCAGAACAGCAGAAAACATTTCGGCCACGAGAACAAATACGCCCGGAACACCCGAAGGTGGCTACCATATTCGCTAAGCAAGAGTAAAGCTGACACATCAATTCGATGTGATTCAACATTACACACCGCAGGCAGCAATCGCCCCGAATTTTATCGCAATGGCAAATGAATATAAGTAAGAATTATTCGTGTTAAACGGAAACACGGCCCGTGTTTCCGGTAAGCTCAAGCTCGCCATGAAAAGTGACACTTCTCCTCCTTATGAAATAATATACTATTTTTTGACAAACGTCAAAACATCGTCAATATGAAAACATTCCATTTTGACACGAGGCGAAACACCAAAAGGATTATATCACGTCGTCAAGGGTATATTCACTTATCGATACGCAGTAGTTATGCAAAATTCACGGATTCTATTGGCTTATTCATACATGAGTTATATAATCGAAATTATACAAGGTAACTTGACTAAATTGATCGTTCTGATTTGTTGAAAATCATACGAAAAAAATAATCAGTAGAAATACTACAAAATAATCAAGTTATACATGGACAACTTGTTGCATAATTACAAAGAGTGTCAGTTTGAAAGTCTAAATAATCCGACCGCGAAGCGGGAGGATTATTCTGTCAAACTGACACGCTTTGTAATTATGCAGGAAGTTTGAGATGTATAACCGTATTTTTTTTGAAGTAGGTATTGTATTTGATACGATTATATAACTCATGTATGAATAAGCCAATAGAATCCGTGAATTTTGCATAACGACGTAGTATAGATAAGTGAATATACCCTTGACGACGTGATATATTCGTTTTGGTGTTTCGCCTCGTGTCAAAATGTATATATATTTTCATATTCACGGTGTTTTGACGTTTGTCAAAAAAAATTAATATTTTTCATTCGTTATATAATCGTAACGAATACCACTCGAGCAATCGAAAATAATCGATTATACTGACCTCGTCACTCGGCGTATTTTTTTAGAACACCACTCGAGCTGCGCTCTCGTGGTGTTTCGCAAAATACGTCTCGTGACTCGGTAGTATAATCGATTATTTTCGATGCTCTTGTGATTTATTACTGATTATTTATTTATTGAGTAAATTAAGTAAAAATCTCCGACTCGGCTCATTTTTGAAAAGTTATTGATAAACGTCAAAATTAAACGGTCCTATTAGTTTTCGATTGGTAGAGCTACTCTATGTATAATCAGGTATTACCGAAATTATACAAGGTAACTTAACTAAATTGATCGTTCTGATTGGTTGAAAATTATACAAAAAAAATAATCAATGAGAATCTAGTATTCTTAACCAATATACGCAATCTTTATGTAAGTGAAAATTTTCTCCAGCGAAAAAACAGAGAAGGTGATAGGCTGGAAAATTCCAAATTCATAATAAAATGTGGTAAAAAAAGAGAATTCGATCTGGTATCGTCAACTTTGATGCTTTTTGTTTATCTATTTTGATTTAATTTAATTTGATTTATAAAATATCTAGTCTAAATCAACTGTATTTGTTCAAGTGATATGAAACAATTCGAACTTTTTAATGTAGGAAGTTTTTAATCGGCCAGATATGATGGGCAATTATGAATAACCATAGGTATTTCGAAACTTTTTATTCATGATTCTTTATCCAACTGTAAATTTTTTATTTTTATTAGACATTTAATTATTTCTTAAAGAACTTTGGAGAAAATATATTTAAATTTCACGAAAAACATATATTTAGTAGTATACATGGATTCAATGAGAAATCATAATGTTTCATATAATCAAATGTGGATTTCATAATAAAACACCATCATCATTGTAACTCAAGATGTATTAATAATGGATATACAAAGAAAAACTTTTTCATTCCGTGTGTATTCTTATTATAACTATTATAACCATCATAAACATAAATTTATCACTCCATCATTTCACTTAATCTTCCATGAATTTGTCTTCTTAGATCGGAGAAGACATTTATCGTACCACATAATCACTCAAAAATTTCATCTGATGATACCAATAAATATTCAGGCAACACAGATCCAACAATTTTAAATATTTTGGCTGCAGCATCTGGGATTTTCATTAATAATGGGAACTAATCTGAGTTTCAATCAATTTTTTTGCAAAATGCAAAGAACACACCGTCATTCTCGGAGTTGTGTGATTCTTTTTCAGATTGATTTTCCATACCTTCAATAAATCAATCTTTTCCTTTTCTTCAATAATTTTCTCTCAGTGAAAAATATTTGTTTGGCTTCAGAAACCGACTAAAACTAATACTTGCATTTGTATATGGTTGAGAATTACAATTTTTCACGCCACAACACTCTCTAGACTTGCTGATTCAACTTTTTGCAAAATTAACACTTTCCATTATTCACCTTTTGTGACCTTATTTGTAAGAAATCAAAAACTTGACATGCAATTGCATGTGTTGACGTTGGAAATAAAAACTTCATCCATCTGGCCGCCAGAGTTCACCAGCTGACATATCTGATCCCAATAACTTTCATTCGAATTTTGCGCTTATCCCACCCACGAAACCGCAGCTGACGTTCGCGAGGCTTAATAATACTATTCCCTGATGCGTCTCACCAATTATCGTTCGAGATGAAATAATTGACCAAATTTTGACCGGACTAACAATTTGATTGATCAAACTAGCGTACATTTTTCAAATTTCAATGTTACATATGTAGAGCAACCAAGTATGAACACTCGAAAATCGAACTCGACACCAACTTTACATATTTGCCTATTCGCCAAATTCATAAATATGTAAGTACAGCCATGAGAACTTGTTTGAAGATAAATTGGAAATATACGAATGTTCTGATTGAAACACATTTGCAATTCGAATTTAATCAGATTCTTGGCTGCCATTCAGAAATTCAAATCAGAAGTGGGATAATGGAAGATAATTTGCAAGAACGTTACATGCCAATATTCACTGCGATTGCGACCTATTCCAATATAGGTAAATTTCTCAAAAGATATCTTATTAATAAATTCGATGGACGATGAATCAACTCTGTGGTAGTTCATATTTATATTAAAAATTAAATAATAAGAAAACAACTTGTCTAAAAACCACAAAATGAAAATAACTTTTCATTCGACTAGTTTCGCCTGTTACAGCATTATCATCGATGGGTCCAAGTTATCAGAGATTTAACAGTGGGGAGTGGTTTAAGTCTAACTGGTCATTGAGAAGAATGTAATTATGGGATTTTTGGATCTTGTTTATTTCCATGGCTTCCAGGAAGTTCATTATCATACCTTTATCACAATAATGAAGAATTTTTGGTTTGAAAGAGGATGAGATGTTATGTTTTTTTGACTCTAGATGTTCCCTAAATGCTGATTGTCCGTTTTTTAGATGTTCTTTTAGCCTGGTTTCAAAACATCTCCCGGTCTGACCTATATATGTTGAATTACATTCTTCACAGTCCATTCTATAAATTCCTGTTCTCTTCATTGGATCGACTTTTGACATTTTGTTATTAAAAATCATTCTATCCAATCTGCTGTGACTCGAAAAAGCAGTATTCAGATTATTATTTTTAAAGAATTGAATGATCTTCGAAGAGGGGATGTGCGTATAAGGGATGCTCACAAACTTTTGTTCATTTTTGTTAGTGCAGTATGGTCCATATAATTTCAAATTGATAAAATGTTTCTCTTTTTTCGAAATTAAACTATTTATTATTTTTAGTAGGAACAGAACAAAATAATTCGTTAAATTTTCTCGACCTAACAATATCGAAACAACAGGATAAATTTTCATATAGAGTATTCAGGAAACCTACTTTCTCAGACGCCATCATAAGTTATAATTCTTTCAGTCCAATTAGCCATCGACTCGCGGCTCTTAACTCAATGATTCATAGGGCTTTTTCGGTTCCTTTATCAAAACAAGACCTTATGGTAGAACTTGACGTGATTCGCGCGATAGGTATTAACAATGATTTTCCACTAAAAATAATAAATAGTTTAATTTCGAAAAAAGAGAAACATTTTATCAATTTGAAATTATATGGACCATACTGCAATAACAAAAATGAACAAAAGTTTGTGGGCATCCCTTATACGCACATCCCCTCTTCGAAGATCATTCAATTCTTTAAAAATAATAATCTGAATACTGCTTTTTCGAGTCACAGCAGATTGGATAGAATGATTTTCAATAACAAAATGTCAAAAGTCGATCCAATGAAGAGAACAGGAGTTTATAGAATGGACTGTGAAGAATGTAATTCAACATATATAGGTCAGACCGGGAGATGTTTTGAAACCAGGCTAAAAGAACATCTAAAAAACGGACAATCAGCATTTAGGGAACATCTAGAGTCAAAAAAACATAACATCTCATCCTCTTTCAAACCAAAAATTCTTCATTACTCTGATAAAGGTATGATAATGAACTTCCTGGAAGCCATGGAAATAAACAAGATCCAAAAATCCCATAATTACATTCTTCTCAATGACCAGTTAGACTTAAACCACTCACCACTGTTAAATCTCTGATAACTTGGACCCATCGATTACATTTTACCAACCCCAGGTACCGAACCGAAATACTTATATTTTCAAGCGATGTCTTTGCAATTATGTATTCAGTCTTGATAATGCTGTAACAGGCGAAACTAGTCGAATAAAAAGTTATTTTCATTTTGTGGCTTTTAGACAAGTTGTTTTCTTATTATTTAATTTTTAATATAGATATCTTATTATCAACAGAGACAAATCCGTAATCATGTTTATTCTATTTATCGTATACTTGGGAACCATTTTACTCATAGTCAACGGCTCTCAAATGATGATGTTTTTTCGAAATAAATCAACAATATTATGTTCGATGTCTTAGTTGTTACGCGGTCTGAGTGAAGACGTTACACTGGATTATATAATTATACATTTCGAATCGTTTTCCACTTTTGGCTTTTAAGAATATTCTCACTTCACTGCCACATAAAGAAGGCCATTGGGCAAGGCTGTATTTTATCAACAATTTTAAAAATTAGCGTATGACATTATTGCCGGGGAGTCTACACACATTATGTGAGATGTTCCGGCGCCGATTGCCTCTTCAACCCTGTTTTAGGTAATTATTACCGAGGCGTACCAACCCAACAATGTTATTAAGCCTATATGTGTAGTAGGTATTCGTCGGAAATGTTTCATATAGTCCTCTAGTCACAAAAATGAACTAAATTTCTATTAATAATATCAGATACGCTAATGACACCACCATATTGGCTGATACCGCCGAAAATGTTCAAATCTTATTAAATGCCATCAGTGACGCCACTACGCCAGGAATCAACTTGGCTCAAAAAATAACGTGAATAAAACTCATCAAAGGCAATATCCCTAACCATAACTTGAACATCAATTGAGGGGTCAGTAAAGCAAGTCATAAAGTTAAAATCTTTGGGTTAGCGCGTCAACATTAAATAGAACCCAGAAATTGAAATCAGAGCAAGAATTAAACAGGCCATAACATTATTCTAAAATACAACAAATTCCGTGCCAACTATAACATCAGTTTTGTACTTTGGTATCGAATGGTTAAGTGTCTAGTCTGTTCTACTGTATGGTGTAGAAATATGGACTCTAAAAGTAACATAAATAAAGAAGAATGAATCATTTGAAATATGATATAATCGGATGGGAATTTAGTTGTCAGACGTCTAAGCAGAAATCTTCAAGTCATTTTAAGAAATGGAAGTCTGTTAATCATGATTATATGAGTCTGCAGGGACTAATAAATATAAACATTCAGGCATTCTACTGAATAGCTAGCTTGACATATGTCTTGAATATCCCTTCAGTATGAAAATCTCAATCTAACTAATTAGGTGTATTTACTCTTTCTACTTCATTTGTAATATACATCTTGAATGTAGTCAATCATAGTTTTTGCGGAGATTGAAGAACAATCTAAATAAATTGTTTGTCAATTAGCTAGCTGGAAGTTTTTTTCACAGTTCAACTAATGTACATCGTAAGAGATTAAGTTTCCGCAAACAAACTTTCAGTAGACCTAGTATGTCGACTTTTGGCTCACGCTGACTGCCATGAACGCGGCAAGTTTAATAAAATATTTTATCGCTTCTAGTTAACTAATCGGTAGCTGACTGTCATCAGCGTGGCCCTAGATCTTTTGAAATATTTATGGCTTGTAGTTAGCTAATTGGTAGTTGATTGCTATCAGCAATAACCTGGAGGCTCCTTTGGCAAATCTTATGAAACCTTTAATCGCTTGTGGTAAACTAATGATTCCTATAACGTGTCCAAAAATCTGTGTCGCGAGAAATTCAGTCACTCTTTTCTTGTGTGTCACAGGAGTCCATTTTTCCTGAAATTATTTTATTGCAAGAAAATGACAAACTAAATTAATTTTTCAACATTGAAATCACAAGTTCTGGTCATAAAGACAAAAAAGCATCAAGTGAAGCTAGTCTTATAAACATCATGCATAAATAGCCGTGAAATGATTAATTCCTATTTTACGTGTAACATTTGTTTGAAAAATTACAAAGCGTAGAGCTTTCTGCCAAATATCATCTATAGTGCTTTATTTTCCTAGAATGATGTTTACAGCTGCTTGAGATTGTTCTCAAATGCAATACAGTAGGTCAAATTTGAGGTTTCGTGGTGACCATATTGTACTTACTCGTCTAGAAAACATGAAGCTACTCATGTTACGATATAGTCTCTTTGTAATTATGAATAATTTAGGAATTTCATGGTAGCATAGATAGCGTCATGTTTTCCTGACGAGAAGGTTCAATACGGAAAACACTCATACAAAGTTTAAATTTGCATTGCATTTGAAAACAATCTATTGCAGCTGTAAATAACTTTCAGGAAAAACAATGAGACTGGCTTTCAGCTGAAAGAGCTCTGCTCTGTAGTTATTGAATCGAATGTAACACGTAAAATAGAAATGAATTATTCAACGACTAAAAAAGCCAACACTCGTTTCGAAAATGAATGCAGACAGTGTGATTGCTCATTCAACATTGATTCAAGTGAAAACAGTCCCGTAAAAGCCAGTAGAATATTAATTTTCAAAAAAAAATTAACCCTAATAAAATTAACTAGGTAACTATAAATTTTTGTGGTAAAATGAAATACCTACTGACTGTCAAATCATTTCAACATAAGAAGTCATTTTCAGCTCTTTTATATAATCAAGTTTATATTTGTTGTCCACAATATATACAAATATATATTTGAAGATATGTTACTACTCAGTCATTAATCCTTTAAATATAATATCCTTCAAAAAGCAAACTCAGTTTTTTGTGATACTAAAAATAGTTTTTGGTCAGAGAGTATATAGTTTGGACAAATATATATTACTTACAATCATCACTGAGAACCAATAACTTTTCAATAAAAACATCAATTTCCAAATTCTACAAAGTCGAAGAAAAAAAATTACTCAGTCTTGAATAAAAACCACCATACTCGTAACGAAATATACTCTCATCTCCAAAACTGAACAATAACAGTCAACTTGATTGTGATTTACTCAAGTTCTGGTGTTTCATCAAATTAAAACGTCAACCTTGAGAACATCTCAAGAGAGGGGAGCCGAATTTAAATTGCGAAGTCAGTCTTTCACATAATGAAAAAATTTATTTTATATTCAAAAATCACAAAAGCACCCTTGGAGTATATCCAATTACTTGGAACCTATAATAAAACCCTAATTGGAGTTTTATATCTCAAATTAACATTCAAATAAACAGTTGTACACCACATTCGTAATTTTATATATCGGCGAAAATTTATGTACAGTGATTTTAAGAATTTTTGCGATAATTATTAACTTGGAGTAAATGTTTATGTGATCAAATATTACAAATATTTTTCTGCCACTTTGAAGTACCATTCAACCGAAGATCGTATAATTAAAATTAGATAAATGTTTTAGAAATCATTATATAAAGGTTGGGTCGAACATTGGTTAAAACTGAAGGGACAAATTTATCACACCATAGAGAAAACAGTTTCAGAATTTTCAGCTTAAGCGAGCTGTTATTTATTTTCAAAAATCACTCCTCCGCTCCATGTGACTATGGAGGGTAGAAGATAAGGAGGACCAACTCTGTTTAAAACTGTTAAAAACTGTCATTGGTGGCGCCACAATAGCACGTGGGTACAATTTAAGTGACACTCCACTTCAGCGGTCCACGCGCTGTTGTCATACATGAAAAATTTATAAAAATTGAATTATTCTCCACGTTGTCTAAGAGTAGTTTTATAGGTTATATTTTCTAATTTATTCTGTACAACGTGAATACTTCAGATTTTATATATTGCAGTTTCATCAACTACACAAGTCATAAAAAATATTAAATTTAGTAACTCAGCACACTTCACTCTGTTTACAACAGCTATGTTCTAGTCTCCATATATATGACTCCTATAACCTGCCAATTCATCTGGTATACACCCTTGTAATATCGTTCCACAGTTCATGGTCTTTTTTAGAATAAAGTGCGGCCTTTTACGCCAGATGAGAAATGTATAATATGCATTCTAGGCTTTCTTTAAATAAATGTTTCAAAATAAAAAAAAAATTGATAAATCAATATGACTTTGAGAATTGAAAAATAATTCCGCCACAAGCTGGAAATCTTAATTTTACCCTAAATGCTATACGAAAAGTATCACGTCATTACATGTTCAATACTGTGAGGTGAAATCAATTATTTTTTTTCTTGTTCTTCAGATTCCTGCGAGATGTCTGTCAATTTCATTCTCATAAGATTAGTCTGCTAGTGGCAGCAATTCGGAGTATTTGGAAATCGCTTATCCCCAGTACAGACAGTATCTAATGTAATAATCTCAACCAAGAAAATCTTTCTTCCGATTCCCCTTCTTCCTTCGATCTTTCCCTGGAGAATGAAGCGTTAAAACTCGTATCTTTTAAATTATTGCGGATGATTATTAATGAGGTCGATACTTGGTGGAAATTTATAACAAACTGACTCAACTTTATTTGAATTTCTTTTGTTATGTAATTTCGTCTATACTTCGTTATTTAAAATTATATACATATTATTTCGAAATTACTGCATTCAAGTTTATAAACTCCTGCTTGACTGACTTCGTTTATATTTCATTTATTTACTTGTGTTACTTGTGTAGTTTCCAAGACAATTCGTTAGTAGAAATAATTTATAATATTAAATGTAATCGAATGGTGTAATTACAAAATCAAATGCAATTAAAATCAATAGGAATAATAATTAATTGAATATAAGCAAGCTTATTCCTTCTTAGCCACTTCAACCAATAGTAACTAGCAGGGCCGGATTAACCATTAGGCAGAGTAGGCAACTACCTAGGGGCCCCGCATCAAACTAGGGGTCCTTGCAAGCACCAAGATAAAAATATTTCATCGAATGAAAATTATCTTTGAAAATTTGTATGAAATTCCTCAACCATATTCTTGCTTTCTTTCGCGAATGTTGTCAATTAATGAAATACTTTATACATACAGAACTTCTAGTATCGAGTAGTAGAACTAATAAACTGTCTTCGTTCAACAATGTCTCAGAACCGTTTGAATGCATTGTCGATAATGGCCATTGAAAATGATGTATAAGAAAGGGTCAACTTCCAAAATGCTTTAAACGATTTTGTTTCAAAAAAAGTTTATATTTAAACTTACTGTAGGTACTGTACAAAAACAATAAATATCTCGGAAGTTGACTTTTTCCAATTTGTACTTCAAAAAACTGTTTTCTTTCGTTTATTGGATGTTATTGCGTTTAGCAAGGTTAAATTTAAAATAACCGTCTCATTTCTCTTTCCTAACCCATCATTCATCACTGATCTATAACCTATTCATTAAGACCATTTCAATAAAGCTAACGAGTCAGGTGAGGTCAAAGTAACCATGTTGTTGCAATATCATATAAGACTTTAAAGTAACAGGATACCTGGAGTCTATCATCTTTCGTTGCTTACATCCCTTCATCAACTTGAAAAGATCTGGGGCCCGGACAGGGTTCATCCGGCCCTGGTAACTAGACCTGGTAAATCATTATCGCTTTTCCAAATTTTTTTTATACATTATTATCACAATTATAGTAGCCGAATAGTTTCAACATCTGAACTATTTTAACAACATTTGTAAGACATAATATTGCTCTAAATAGATAGATCCTCGAGATCGCTGATGTCATAGCACATCATTGACCATTGCTAAATTACAAACAGTTTTGAATGCAAAACGCAAACAGACGCTCTATCCACTCTGGCCTCTTTCATATAAGCACGTGCGTTTGTCTTTAACGCCACACTCGCCGCCCCGTAGCACGCTTAACAAGTTTTGTAATAAAAATTTCAGTTTCTCATATCTGAACTCAACTCAAACTTCATCCCTGATTATCCCCATGCAAATCTGTAACTTTTGAGTGATCGAAAACAAATAACTTCTAGACTACACTGGCTACCGCATAAGATCTCAATTTTTGTTGTGAGTTAAGAATATACTTTCTTATTTTCACCATACATTTGAAGAGGAAAAGTTTTACATAAATTACTGATTCTATCAGATCCTTCAAAAATACAATACAAAAGTATGCATTTTCTTCCATTTCAGCGTGTCGATGAGATAATACAAATGTCATTTGAAGGAGTATCACAAAAGAAGTAGTTACAAATGTACTTATATCTAGAAATCAGGGGCGGCTAGTCAAAGGAGGCTAAGGAAGCTAAGCCTCTTCAATAATATTCCGTGTATCACTAATATATTATATTGAATAGTCAGCATTCAGCATATTCATATTAATCAAAATCATATTATTTTATGCACCTACCTTCCTTTCAACCTACATTATGTAATATAATTTATTAATCAAGATAGAAGGTATTTACATTTACTGCATTTAATTCATTCCAAGATTTGTGGCAACGCTGCGTAGGCTTAGAAAGGTATATTCTCAACGTTCATTATGCCTGCCACAGAAAAGCAAACAACAGTGCAAATACTCCGAATGAATACTTCATTGAAATAGAAAAGCAAAACGCATGTAAATGGCAACAACGATAGGAACCCAGTCCCATACAATGTCGACCAATCACAACTATAGAATTTCGCGTGACATTGAGTGAATTCGTTGGAAAGCATTAATTGAATCGTAGTGTGATCGTAGTTACTAATGGCCGCCGTAAACAGCAGCGTGTTTACTTATATTGCTCGCGTATTGTTTTAAAATGAGTTTGGTTACTGAAGTTAATTTCAAAAATTTCAATGGTGACTTAGTGGAATATTTGTTATCCCATAACTTTAGTGCACTAAGTTATGAGGATAAAGTTTTGATAAAAACATTGCGACCTACCCCTGAATTAAACAATTTGGTGCAGCTTAACAGACAACAAAACCACGGTTTTAATACAAGGAATTATAAGAGACATCCTTGCCTAACCGGATCACAGGTAAAAATAAATTATTTTGTTGGCAGTGTTTACTTTTTACTAGTGAAAATGTCTCTGTTTGGGGCCGCTTAGGATTTGAGGATTTAATTCTATACCTAGTTGGAAGTGAGGAATTTTTCACCGATAAAGTAACTTTACATACAGCACGCGAATTAATATCTTACTTACAAGATAAGGAATTTATATATTTTTTAAACATCTTTAAATTAATTTTTGAGCAAACAGCAATAGTGTTTCAAATCTTACAGCACAAGTTTTCAGATGTAATTTACTCACGAAATCCGCTCAAGTTTCTTTTGGAAAGAATTTCAGAATTTCGTGCAGAAGTTTATTTTAAAAAACTATTTTCTGTATTTCAAACTACTGATGATACGACTCAATTTAGCCCAAAACAAAAGAAATTCAGTTACGCAGATATGGAGCTTCACTATAAGCAAATATTTTATGAAATTTTGGATACTATTAGGGGTCAAATAGAAATAAGGTTCTCTGATTTGAAACAACTGCATTTCTTCGACTTACTCAATAAAAATTTATTAACCGGATTTTCGGCTTATTTTCCAGATAACCTTTTGGAAAATTTATGTCAAAAATACACTTTTTTTGATAAGGTGGCCATAAAAAGTGAACTGTGCGTTGTTTATAATGACAATGAAATTTTGGGGCAAAATGAAAATCATGTGAGGACTATTAAATACCTTTTTGATAATGATTTGAATCAAGATTTACCCCAAGTTTATAAACTCTTATGTCTAATTGTTTCTATCCCGGTGACATCGGCTTCCGTAGAGCGCTCGTTTTCCACTCTTAAGAAAATAAAAACTTATTTACGAAATTCAATGAGCCAGGATCGTTCGAAAAATATTAGTTTGTTGTCTATTGAAAAGGAATTGGTAAAACTTTTGGCGAAAGACAAAAAATTTTATGAGGATATTATAGATCATTTTGCTAACGTTAAAGATCGCAGAATCCCGCTAATCTTCAAAAATATATAATAACTTTTTATTTGCTCTCACCAGCTGTTAACAAATTCGTTAAGTAGGTAGGTAGGTACCTATTTTGTGAAAGAAAAAAAATTTGATGAATAGATGAATTGATTAATTGGCTGAAAAGAGTTTTTGTGAATATTATGAATAGGAGTTGTAGGTCTCAAGGTAGACACTCGAAAGTGAAAACAAATTAATAGCTTAGGGTGCTTGTTTTACTTTGATTTTCTTTAAATTATAAGTCGGTTGACCTTGAAATCCTAAAAATTTTCGCCTATGGTGTATTTTTTAACAGCTCTTGTAGCCTCCTCAAACCAAAACCTCACGAGCCGCCACTGCTAGAAATATATATATTCAGTATCATAATTTATCTCTGAAAGACTAAATTATACCGATGCATAGATATATATTTGATCCAAATACGCCGCTAGGGAATTGGACCATTATTTTTCAAATCAAATTTATTCTCAGATCAACAATGAAAATTTACGATCCCTCCACTCAATAGAGTCTAAAGTGTACCTACCGATTCAGCTATTGAAAATTGATAGATGAAAAGATTTTTCCGATCCGACTTAAAGTACGCTCACTGGACGCGAAAAATAACCATCAATTCAATCGAGGGTATTATGCAGCCTCGACTTCGGAGAGCTCTAATATTATATTTTACGGAAATGTCACCTCCAGGCAGTCGTATATCAACCACATACATAAAAATGATCTTTAGCGTAGATACATTCTGCGAATAATAAACTGAGTGGTCTGGTGCCTGGAAGACGATTTCAAATATTTAGGTCGTCAAAATTCCCCTTCCTGCTTTTCACTGCTATAGGGTAAGAAAGATTTATAGAAAAAATTTGTTAAATATTTTCAGGATTCAGGTCGTTCACTATAACTATATTGATTACATGAGGAAGACATGTATTAAAAATAGGACATTCATTTGAAGGGGTTCGTCGACTTACTTGAAAATCTCAATAGTTTTCTTAAACCGTATTTATAATCATCGTCATCTATGGGCATCAACCAACACCAATCATCATCGATCACAATAAATGAACATTAATACTCATGAATCACCATCATTCACCATTAATAATCATCAATTACTATCATCTATCAACATCAGTCACCATGAAACAAATTCAATCGCTATCAGTCACCATCGATTTACATCAGTAATCATCAATCACCTTCATCAATCAACACCGATCATCATCAATCAGCATTAATCACTTTCAATCACTAGATATTACCATCAATGACCATATAACTACGTCTGCCATAAGCAATAATCATTAGGCAACAGCAATCACCTTCAATCAGTATCAAATCAAATCACTATCACTTACCATGAATGTAAATCCATCTACGTCAATCAACATCAATCACCAAGAGTCATCCATAATCATTTTCAAGCATCATCAAGCGCCATGCCCAATCGCCATCAAAAATCAACATCAAATAATATAATAATATAAATTTCATCAATCTCACTCAGCATCAGTATCCAACGGTCCCCTTCAATTACCAAAAAACAATATGAATCACCTTCAAGCACAATCAGTCACATTCAATCACCATCAGTCACATTCAATAATCCATCATTAAACAAGTTCAATATCCATCAACAACTATCAATCACAATCAACCATCATAAGTCGCCATCTTCAATCAACATCAGTCCGCATCAATCATCATCAATTAACAAGTTTTAGTCTTTTTTAGTCACCTTCAAACACCATTAATCATCAACAATCTTCACTAATCAACATCAATCGCCTTCAATTACTATTATTTCTATCACCTTCAATCACTACTAACCACTCTCTACCAGCTTCGATCTTCATCAAGTCACCACCACTCTCCATCAATCACTATCAATCTATATTCCTTTCTCTTATAAAGATACGTTGTTAGTAGAGAATCACGATCCATAAATGTATTCAGTCTGTCCATATCTACTACAGAAAAAATTATCTAGGCAAAATCATTCCAATGGATCATAAACATTCCTAGTCGGCTTTTCATATATGGAGGCATTTCGATTTTGAAAGTAAACGATAGGCGGTGTGTGTGGTGATCGATGAAAAACCTATATGAATAACAATCCATGACATTCGTTTCTTTTCAGGCCAGTCCGCTTTCGAGCTCTTTACGAATTTGTAGATTTACACTTGGATGGAGAGCCCTGGGGCACAGGGCCTTGTTCGAGAAGATTCACTGCCTCGTCGACACAGGATAACATGCCTCAAAAATTCGTAGCCCCGAAGGATATATTTTTGTACGGCAGAGGAGGTGCCAAGAATATGAGGTAAAGATTATTATTTATAAAATTGATGCGGTTTATTATCATTATAATTGAAATGTATTTAAATAATTTTTTTTATAATATAATGAATTAATATAATGATATAATGAATTGGTGTTGAATCATATCTATCTTTTTTCATTTTTTCGTCGAATAATAAAGCAATATTCGTTGAAGAAGTAATTAGGATCAGAAATTATGGATATACGAGAATAAGATTCATGAGACGGGGTTTTCACACATGTTATTAATAAGAATAGATTCTCTAATATATATTCAACTTCCATTTCCTTAACAACTGAATTCAATCCCAATGGAGTTATGAATTAACAGTTTCAATTTTTCAATAACTTCTATCGAAATATTGAGGCTAAATTTGTATTATAATTTCCTTATTTTGTGATTATATATTTTCTTTTTATGTCGTATTTTCCGCGAAAACTATATATATATATATATATATATATATATATATATATATATATATATATATATATATATATATATATATATATATATATATATATATATATATATATATATATATATATATATATATATATATATATATATATATATATATATATATATATATATATATATATATATATATATATATATATATATATATATATATATATATATATATATATATATATATATATATATATATATATATATATATATATATATATATATATATATATATATATATATGTTATATCGAATGTTTTCTTGGATGGTGGAATGAATCTGAAAAAGATTCCAGGGTTCAATCCGATTTTTTTGAAAGTTTTGTTGGCGCTGAGAAGCACCGTTTGTTTCAAGACGTTTCGCCAAAATCTCATTTGGCATTTTCAAGTGCTGCTATATATCTGGTGACTCAACGGCAACTACTGCTCGCCTCTGCTTGTGACTGGGTTTTATTGGCATTGGCTGGTCCCGTTTCCTGATTGGTCGGATCGCCCCTCCACTTCTTGGCTTGGATTTTCTTCCTCGATGTTAGTTTTTACGTCCTGTGTTGTTTTAGGCGTTTTCGTGTTTTTTGAAATTGTTTTCCAAGTTAGTGGAATATTTAGAGAATCGTCTCGTTTTTTATAGATGTCCTGATTTTTCAATATTTAGAGCTTCTCTTATGGTACGGATCCTGTAGTTTTCTATGGATGCTATTTCTCTTGATCGATCAAAATCGATTCTGTGGCCTGTTGCTTGATTATGTTGAAATAGGGCTGATGTTTTTTTTTATTCCTGACGCTATTTTTATGTTCTTGTATTCTTGCTGATATTTTCTTCTTATGTTCTTTTGTCTTCTTATGTTCTTTTGTCCTATGTCTGTTTGGCCACAATATGCACAAGGTATGCTGTAGACGTCGTGGTTTTCTAGTCCGATTTTATCTTTCAGGTTTCCAAGTATATTGGCTATTGTTTTCTGAGGTTTAAATATTGGTGTTATGTTAGTTTTTCTCAAGACTCAATTTTATCTGTAATTCCTTTTACTTATGGAAGTACCTACTGCTTTTTCTCTGGATTCTTCGGTGTTGTTTTTTGATGTTTTTATTGAATTCTCTTGTTCTTTGATAACATTTTTGATGTCGGTGTATGTATATCCATTTTATCGTAAGGCGGTTGCAATTTGTTTTATTTCTTGTTCTCTTGTTTCTGGTACTGTTAGTCGAAAAGATCTAGAAATTAATGAGTTCACTACTGACTGTTTTTGTGAAGGGTGGTGGTGGGATTGTGCGTTCAGGTATCTGTTAGTGTTTGTTGGTTTGCGATATACGCTGAGGTCCAAAGTTCCGTTCAGATTTCTTGTGAGGAGTAAGTTCATAAAAGGCAGATTTCTATTTTGTTCAATTTCTAAAGTAAACTTGATTTTTTGGTGTATACTGTTCAGGTATTGTAGAAAATTTTCTAGATCTCTCTGAGGTTGTGGCCAGATTAAGAAAATATCATTAACATAGCGTTTCCATGTTTCATGTTTAACGACAAAATCTACAGGCAAACAGACGGCATACCTATGGGATCCTCGCTTTCACAAGTTATATCTAACCTTTTTATGATATATTCCGAAAAATAGACTCTACAAAATACTCCCCTGAAACCCAAGTTTTGCAAACGCAATGTTGATGATATTTTCTTAATCTGGTCACATCCTCAGAAAGATCTAGATGATTTTCTACAATACCTCAACACTGAAAAACTTTAGAAATCGAAATTGAAAATAGAAAACTGCCTTTTCTTGACTTACTCCTCACAAGAAATCTGAACGGAACTTTGGGCTTCAGCGTATATCGCAAACCAACACACACTAACAGATACCTGAACGCACAATCCCACCACTACCGTTCACAAAAACAGTCAGTAGTGAACTCATTGATTTCTAGATCTTTTCGACTAAGAGAACCAGAAACAAGAGTACAAGAAATAAAACAGATTACAACCGCCTTACGACAAAATGGATATACATACACCGACATCAAAAAGGCCATCAAAAAACAAAAAATCCATTAAAATCATCAAAAAACAACGCCGAAGAATCCACACAAAAAGCGGTACTTCCATACGTAAAAGGAATTACAGAAAAAATTGGAAGTCTTGAGAAAAAATAACATAACTCCATTATTTAAACCTCAGAAGACAATAGTCAATATACTTGGAAACCCGAAAGATAAAATCGGACTAGAAAACCACGGCGTCTACAGCATACCTTGTGCAGACTGCTGCCAAACATACATAGGACAAACGAACAGAAAGAATCCAAGAACATGAAAATAGCGTCAGGAATAAACAAACAAAATCAGCCCTATTCCAACATCATCAAGCAACAGGTCACAGAATCGATTTTGACCGATCAGGAGAAATAGCATCCATAGAAAACTATAGGGTCCGTACCATAAGAGTACCTACCATAAGAAAAGCTGTAGAAATAGAAAGATCGGGACATCGAAACAAATGAGACGATGCTCTAAATATTCCACTAACTTGAAAATAATTTTAAAAAATACGAAAACGCCTAAAACAACACAAGACGTAAAAACTAACATCGAGAAAGAAAACCCAAGCCAAGAACTGAAGGGGCGGAGCCTATGCAGCGAACCGGCCAATCAGGAAACGGGACCAGCCAATGCTAATAAAACAGACATGAAAATGCCAAATGAGATTTTGGCGAAACGTCGTAAAACAAACGGTGCTTCTCAACGCCAACAAAACTTTCAAAAAAATCGGATTGAACCCAGGAAACTTTTTCTCACACACGCACACACACACACACATATATATATATATATATATATATATATATATATATATATATATATATATATATATATATATATATATATATATATATATATATAATTATTTATTCGAATTGTTGTTGCCTGTGAACTATTTCTAATCTCTTGATAATTATTAGCAATAACAGGCTTGTTGAATCTTAAAAAACTCGATTTTATTAAAAAGTTGACGTTTCGCCACGACATTCGTGGCTTTATCAAAACTTTTGAAAAAATTGAAATTTCTTTGACATTTATTGATTTGAAAAAATTTGAATAGAAAAAGACACTATGTTTCACTAAAATTTTTCGGCTGTGGCCGTTCTTTGTTATTTATTACGTGCTATTCAGTCCAATATTAACATTCAAATCTGTTATTATTAGATGGTAAGGGAAAACACAGAAACCTTTACCCACGTAATGTTCGAAATAGGTTCAAATTATTTTGATTTTGAGAGTCAAAAAATAGGGTACCTACTATTTATCTTTTTTTCAAAAATTTCTCATTGCAGCTGTGGCCGTCTTCAGTTATTAATTTCGTGATATTTAGTCCAATATCAACAGACAGGCTATATATAGGTACACATATATATATATATATATATATATATATATATATATATATATATATATATAAATATATATATTTCCCAATACATTTTGACATCTCTAGCCTGTATCAGACACATAAGCTGAAATTTAATATCTGAAGTTAGTCTTGAATCAGAAGAACTATCAATATTTGGGTGAATTTTTTAAAACTTTTGGCTGTAAAATTTTGCTTGCTGTCTTTTAGTGATTTTTCAGGTTTTACACACCTCCACGCTTCTGCAGATTAAGTTAGAGGGTTGATGGTTTTTCTACTGCCGCAATTTATATTTTGAAATTTCAATCGGTTTTTAGAATCTATACAGCCACTCCAAATTCAGTAAGAATACTGAAAATTGGTACATGAGTTCGGTCAATGTTATAAAGTTCCTATTTGTGGGTTTTAAATGTCAAATTAAGAGAAAATACAACCTCAGTGAATGAGCTATGCTGCTCAGGCGTATTTACAAGATATTAAACATGAGACCGATATATCAAAATGAATTTAGAATTCTATCTCAAACACAAATCCATTCGTATCGATTTCTCTAGAAAATTCAATATCAAAAATTGACCCTACCATACCAAACGATCTATACTGCGAAACGAATCCAAATCGATAAATAAAATCACTGGATATTCGAAATGAATTGTGTGTGTAAAGATATTATTCATTTGAGAAAAATATAGCCATCATATGATCATAAAACTATAGAAATAGAAAAAACTATAAGTAAAGTAAAACAGAGAGTCGTTTCAATCTTTTTAATCAATGTTGTTTAGTCGGAGACGAATCATTTGTAATATTCCTGCTTGTTCAGTTATTTATGTTTATTCATTTTTGTTTAGTTTCATATTTATTTACTGAATTCTCAAATCGTATTACAGCTGCGTTTATCGCTTCGAAGCCCAGAAAGACGAGAGAGTCAAGCTATCCATAAACTCCGTTATCATCAAAAACCGAAACTGCGTCACGAAAGTCAGCAAAGATACCGACCGTCTCGTCTGCGACGGCAACACCGCTGCCGCCATTAGGATCTTCGAGATACCGTGGCCGGATGTGCCGGGCATGCCCAGGGACTGTCTGTGCTCCGTGGATAAGGACAAATACATGCCTTTCACTTACGTCTCGACGTCGAACGTGGTGGAGGTGCGTTTCGACGTGATCGGCATGAACGCCGCCGACGATTTCACAACACTCTTCTTCGAGGGCACTTGGAAGTTCATAAAGACGCCAGTTTGTAAAACAGATTTCCGATTAAAGGGCGCCAATGGCGAGGTGACTCTTAGGTATCCCAGTGAAACTTCGGATGAGGTAAGAGATACTGCATTTTGGTTCCTTTGTTGAAAGTTTGTTTTGTTGAGGTATAAAAATAACATATACCTAATATTGAGGTCAGTTACGGTAAAACGGTAAAATTCTTGGTTTTCATCACAACATTACCAGGAAGTTACAATAGACCTTGAAGTGAACGTTAGAGAAACTGAGATCTGATTATTTTGCGAGAAAAAAAAACATATTTCATCAGGTATAAATTTTGGAACGAAGTTTCTTTACGCGGCTTGCGTTGGAAGGTGGCTGGTAGAAATCGTCATGTATAGTCTTTCCAGCGAGAGTTGGCGTGCACGTCATCAATTATATGACGTTGATCGTGAACACTGTTGCCAGACGTAATAAGTAATCTTAAATCTAATTAGGTAACCCAATTTTCAACAAAAATGAGATATCTTGCATGTTTGACATAACAGGCATTTTTAGCGGTAAATTAAAATTAACCATTATTCCCTACTAGAAGTGTCACCCTGTCTATTCTATTTTGCGATGAAAGTACTACTATATCTTACCTGTTGCGAGGGCTGGAAGTGGGACAAGGAAGTAAATAGAAATACTACCAATATATGTTGCTGAAGAACATTTATTGAATAAATTGAGGCTAGCCAAATAGTTATTCCGAATAGGCAAGAAACCTTTCGCTTCAATGAAACTGTTGAATGAGGATAAAAATGCAAAGTGATATTTCAGTTTGAGGAGATATGACAAAATAATTCTTAGAAATATAATGGTAGAGAGACCAATAAGAACAAGATAAATAATAAAAATATACATAGAGGAAGTTAGTTTTCATTGTCTACTCATCGTCAGAACATTCTGATGCCGAACTATCATGCCAACTAAAAATTACTGGAGCAATATTGAAAGAGTCCAAGTGCTTCTCTCTATTCCACCACTTTGAAATTATTTTTTCTGTATGCTGTACAGTGTTTCTCCACATGTCTACAGACACATGCTGCACTGCCTCTCTCCACATTCGAACAACATTTTCTCGACCACCACCATCTCGGCCAATGTGTGCATTGTAATAATTTTTAAATATGCCCCATATATTCTCTATTGCACTGAAATTGCAATGGTAAGGTGGAAGCCTCAAAACTTTATGGCCATCTTGCTCAGCTAAAAAAATATTTTGGAACCAACCGTTCCTGAAAATGAATTGAACGTTGAGCTTTCAAGGTTTTGAACATTTTCAATTATGTAATGACACGAAAGTTTGATATACTTACATTTTAACCAACTGTAGCAATTAAGGTTTCAAAAAGTGTTCTTCATAATGTATGGTATTATTTGTGAGCCATGGTTCGTTTTCCTCCTTTTTCCAGTAATTTTTGGGAATTTGTTTGCAAATTGTGATATGATAACTAGCATTATCCATTATTATTAAGGAATGGTTATCAAGTTGTTGGTATTCAAACCATTTTAGGAAGTTATCTTCATTCATCTCACCATGATAATCTGTATTATCAGATTTTCCAGGAAACATGAGGAGAGCCTCTGGTATCCAGCCTCTAGAAGTGACTGCATGTAATATCATATATCTGCAAAATAACGGACTGTAATGATTGACAAATTATTTGGGACTTCTTCGAAATACAGCAATAGATGGTTATCGGCATGCTGTGACAGATAATACTGAGAAATAGGACGTCATTTATGGCGTTGGCTGAGATGCGAAGATTTCGGACTTCTCACAGAAATCCTAAAATAATCCCAACACACAAATCTTGTCATTCTCTTTCTTTTTGGTGATATAGTCTGAAATCTACAAAATAAAAAAAAATTTATAATGATTTTGACACAAAGATTACCACTAACAATATATTAGTGGATTCATGATAATGTTGCAAAATAATTTATAGCAATATTCTATTTCTTGATAAAATAGCACAATATAATAGGTACTCAAAAACACAACTGATAAATGTTCATCTACTGTTGAACATGATTTTATTGATAATCAGACAGAAATGGAGCCAAGAAATATTCAAATCTCAGAAAATATCACTTATTCTCTTTCTCCCAACTCGTTCATGAGAATTATATTGAGGTATGAATACTTATGCTTTCAGAAATATCTAGACAATTACAAATTATGTTCGAAAGATTCCTTAAATAATGCTGTAACATGTCCAAATTGTCGAAAATGACCTTGTACACGATTACTAGTTATCAATGTACTATACACATATACCTAATCAGACGAATAGCACTGATCTGTTGTTTTCGGCATTTGTTTATGAATCACAGCTGATAATAGAGTCATAATTTATTATATTTGTTGAATATTTTTTTCACTACTCAACAATCCAAAATATCTATCCAAAACCAATTACGAAAATGGTCACGTGATTAATTTTTCGAATTAATTGAAATATTCTCGTAAATGACATATGAAACGTCAATTTCGCTTATTTGAGAAAACAAACTCCGATCATTGTCTCATTTTCATTCTCAATTTATTCGATTTCCAAATACATTATTTTTCAGTTAAACTGCGAGGGAAACCCCAGGGTCATTATGCCAGCACCCGAGAAATATCTCTACGTCAAAATAAACGGTGTCATATTGCGTCACTCAAGCCGCCTAGTCAACGGCACCGTTCGTGTCGTAACCCCCGTCAAATGCGGTACTTTAAATCGAATAATCGTTCATACAGCCCTGTATTCGGCTCTGGTGTGTCCATACGAATCCAACAGACGGCAGAGCTTAGTGGAAGTATTTTCGGAGGGATGGACTATCGGCGGATCGCCCCAACATGCTGTCGGACAAATGACTTTGGACAAGATAGAGATTGACAGGTTAGGAAAGGACCTCTCGAGGACCGTGATCGTGGAATTCATCGGGAAAGAGGAAGGATCCTACTCGGTTATGTGGTTGGAATTGGCACGACGGTTAGTACTTCCCCTACGAAGTATTTATGTTTATGTCTTCTTATTGATCCGGGTATGCTTTGTCAGATTCTTTGGTGTGAACATAACTGCCCTAATCTGAACTGATTAAACTGCTAGTGTACATTTCGCAATCACTTTTTTATATTGAACTGTTCCTAAGCTACCGTTAAGGGAGATTAGGTGATTAACTTCCGGATTAATGAATTGCCCAGAATAAACTAATTAACATATATTTGTAAACAATTCGGTATACAATTTTAAGATTTACGTGGTTTAATTACAGACGTGTGTCGTATATCCGGAGTTCTATTCTTAACTAACTAATTTTCTATCTGTTCTGTAGTCCAGTCAATGACGGTAAAAAAAGTATACACTGCGTATTTATCCCTTACAGCACCAATTTGTATGAAAATTTGCATTAAGGTTCTACTTACCATCTATTTCAAAGTCTTTCCCTGTGCCGGAGGTTGCTTTTTCTCTGGGGGTGGATGCCACCCCTTCTTGGGATTGAAAAATTCTTCATTGAAAATGAGTACGTACGGAAATCGATGAATTGACTAATTCCAAATAACTTTTGTTCTATGAAGTTTTTTCTGAAAGTCAATAATTTTCGACTTATTCGCGACTGAAATTATCGGTTTTCAGGCAAAAAAACTACGTTTTCAGATACTTTTTTGCGAATAACTGGAAAAATATGCATTCAATCGAAAAAAATTTAGAAAGAAAAATAAAAGCTATATAAGAAAGAAGAAAATAGTGTATTTATGATGTATTCTGACCCAATACAAACGGAATTATTGCTTGTTGAAAGTTGATTGGTATTTTCCACTATGTGTATTCATCCATATACTAATATACATATTCTAATTTCTACAAAAATGTGCTTTTGGGTTTTTCCCCATAACTCGCTTAGTTTTTAAGCAATCAAGTCCTTCAAAAAAGCATTTTGTAGGTTTTGTTAAGAGCTACAAGCTTATCTTTTTTCAGATCTTATTCTCAAAAAGGTTCATTCAAAAAGAGCTCAAAAAAGGTACTTTGCGGGAACACACGCAAGTTTTAAATGGCCATATCTTCTAAATTTTTATCCTATGAAAAAAATAAAACGTCAAATTTTTCAAATAAGCAAAAATATACAATTTTGCTCATCATTAATATTTTTTGAGTTATTTTGAAGAAAAGGCGATTTTTCGCTAAATTACGAAAATGATTTTCTCTCTTCAAACTCAATTTTTTTCAAAAAGAAGAACTTTAAGCTAGTCAAACACTCACAGCGTATTATAAAAACATAAATGAAGTGAATTGTAAAGTGTCAACGATTTTTTTCAAATGGGGTGGAAGAGAGACTGAGATTTGCACAATTTTTTTCCAACGAAAAAATAGGAATCGACATTATTCTCTTCATAACTCGCCTAGTTTCAATACAAGGAACTTTTATAAAAACTAAAAATGAAGGTTTTTTAAAGGACTTTACAAAAAGTTTTGTGAGTTTTCTCCGAAAAATGCATGGGTTTTTGGATATTGTACGTAGAAACTTTCCATTTTGGCGATTGAAGATACCAGTCAACTTTCAACAAGCAATAATTCCGTTTGTATTGGGTCTGCATACATCATAAATGAACGATTTTCCTTGTTTTTTCATAAGCTATAAATTTGCTTTCTACATTTTCTTTCTATATCGGAAAACGTGTTTTTTTTGCCTGAAAACCGACGATTTCACCCGCGAATATGTGGAAAAGAATTGACTTTCAGAAAAAACTGCATAGAACAAAAGTTGCTTAGAATTAGTCAATGTATCGATTTCCGCACTTATTTTCAATGAAAATTTTTTCACCCTCAAGAAGGGGTGGTATCCACCCCCAGGGAAAAATCAACCTCCGCCATAGGGTAGACTTTGAAATAACTGGTAAGTAGAACCTTTATACAATTATTTATGAAAATCGGTGCTGTATGGGATAAATACACGAGAAAATGGTCATTGACTACTCTTCTTTCTCATAAACTGCCCTGATGCCCCGCTTCCCCTTCAGTCTTTGCGTGGGAAAAAACGACACGTGAACATATTCGAGATATTGTCCTAAGACCATTAATCAATGATACAACAATATTATAGGCCTAAAGAGAACACCTAGATAAGGATTTTCATAACAATACTTGAACTTCTTGAAATAAGTATAAACTGATGTATTCAAAACAAACCAATATTTTGAGAAATATTATTTCAAGTACGCAACAGCTAGAAAACCCTTCATTATTCATCTGAACTGACTAGGAGGATATCTAACCCTTTTTTCACAGCTCAGTTTATTAATATTTTCTCACCAGGAATAACTAATTGCAGAAATTGCCACTGGTCTTATTCAATTATGATCTCCAACGTCGCTTGGAATCTAAATTCAACCTTTTCCATTTATAAAAGATTTCAGTAATGTATAGGTTTGATTTTTTTCTATTGCTCTAACTATTTTATCATGTGGGCGTTATTTGGGTTACACTATTCGAAACTATTTATTGATAATAAAAATATATTTCGTTGAAAGGAAAATATTGAACCATACATTAAATACTTATAATTCAAGATTTTACAATGAGAAAGTCAAAATGTAATTCCCTACAGAGTCCTCATAATCAGTATTAGTCCAGGAAACGAAGGAAAAATAGAGGAAATAATTCATGTAGAAGCAAATTTTGGCATAGCTGTAGGGGAAGGTGTTCTTAGCAACATACTGAAAGTACTGAAGGGTGGGGGTGGAGCTAACGTTTTCCAGTTTTTCGTTAATAACTCGAAAACTACTCTCTCTAGCGAAAAACTATTCATGTACTAAATTAATCCACATAAAATTTCCTTCAAAAAAGGTTTCATACACTTTTCTGCTTGGATAAATGCTTAAGGAGATATGGAGGGGAGAAATGGAAAATTTTGAAAAAAAAAAGTTTTTATTGTTAAAAATGAAATGTTTATGGTTATAAATGAAATGTTCATTATTAAAAATGAAATGTTCATAGTTAAAAATGAAATGTTTATTGTTTAAAATGAAGTATTTTTTGTTGAAAATGATGTTGATTTTCGAATAGAAATATGAATGAATGTTTAAAGATGTATCTTGTATGTCGAAATCTAAACTTTCATCGTCATCGACGATGTCTCTGATGGGGGCTCCGTCCGTACATGAGCCGAGGCAGCCGCAGGTACCGGAGCATACAATCCCTGCTTTGCGGCAACAGCAGCGCACCCCACACTCAGTCGCGCATCGGCAAAAGATCATGTTCAAAACAGAGTCGGGTGCTACAGGGTCGTTCGTGTTAACTGGACTAAGGATCTCATCTTCTCTCTTGACCCATCAACGTGTAGCTCTCCAGTTGCGAAAACTACTACAGCGAACTACTCCAATGACGTGCAGATGGCGGTGCCTCCTGGTGATCCACAAACCCACTTCGCGAGTACAGAATCAGTAATTCCTCTTCCTCGCGTCAGGCCACCTGAACTTTTCATGGAGCGCATAAATGTTTGTTCTATAACCATATCCGACCAAATACCTGCGCAATTAATAGTAAAGTACCCCTTTTCAGCAAACTCAACGCCTCCGGAGGGTAAGCTTTCAGTTGTATCATATCTTGTATATAGAGATGGACACATTTTGCGTACTGGAAGTATCCACTTGCATGAAAAAATTAGATCATTTGCTGTACACATGCCAAGCGGTCATCCCAAACACCACGATGCTCAGAAACAATAAAATTCTTCATCAAGGTAACCATATGGAAGTACTGAATCCACAAAGCAGCGGTAGGCCCATTATCCTTGAGAGATTTCAGATGATACTGAGATTTCGTCAAAGCTTACACCAAGGAAATATTCTCTTTAACTTTGTCTGAAGTAAGTTCCTCTATGTTGGTTAGCATAGTCAAGATCTACCTCTTCTCTTCCTCTGAAACATTGGCACTTTCCAGAACAATTGGGCATAAAACAAGGTGAACAAGTAAATGTCCTTGAATAGCTCGGCTGTAGGCGTGATCTGTTAAGGGGAGTACAGAATTCCAACGTTCCTCCCCTACCGTAGTCTCCAACGATGCACATTACACTGTGTTCCCCCCTCCGCAGGCAATTCTTCAGTCATATTACAGATTACACATGCACACAGTCAATTGAATAATTAAACAATAAGCATTTCTTTTTCAACAATAAACATTCAATTTTCAACAATAAACATTCAATTTTTAACAATAAAAACGTTTTTTTTTTAATTTTCCGTTTCCCCCCTCCATATCTCCTTAAGCATTGATCCTAGCAGAAAAGTGTATGAAATCTTTTTTGTAGAAAATTTGATGTAGATTAATTTAGTACTGGAAAATTTTTTGCTAGAGGTACCTATCAGTTTTTGAGTTATTAACGAAAAACTCAAAAAAGGGACCTTCAGAGGCCACCCCTACCGTTAGCTCCACCCCCAGCCTTCAGTACTTTTGGTATGTTGTTAAGGACACCTTATTCTACAAGTGTGCCAAAATTGGCTTCTACATGAATTATTTCCGCTATTTGGTCTTTTTTCGTCTTCGCTACCTACCTAACAAATGAGCAGCAGTTTCAATAGAATAGTCATTAACACGAAAATATTATAATTATCCATCATTAATCGTGAAATATCTTACACAATTGTTATAAGCCTCAAATTGTTCTTGATTCACTTTTCAATAATATAACATGCATGCATAAAGTAATCAGTTTCATTCAGTGTTTTTATTAATTAGATATTTAACTGAACTATATCATTTTCCGAGAATGTTATTTCATTGTAATTCTGAAAACGAACCAAACTATTCACACTTCGAAGAGAACTGACTAACCGCAATTCACTGCTTATTACTGAGGACAACTCACTATTGACAACGGACAACTTCTTTTTATCCATTGAGTAATTAGGATACTAGAACGTTCAATTCTTTATATGGTCATATGAGAATATGTGTAGATTTATATTCTTTGTTCGATCATGGCATGCTACCAAGTTTTTCAGTGGTCAAAATTTTTAAATTTTTCATTAATTATTATTTTCAATGATACAGCATACATTATATTTGAATAATCTTGTTTCAAAACCCGATTAATCCACTTAGGTCAAATGTTGGGAAATTGGAGAAAACTGTTTCAACTCATTACTACTAACAAACTGTATAAATATTTTGCAGGCTATTAAAGGCCAAATTGTTTTATTAGAAAATTAATAGTAGTATATTTTTTCAAAAATACATAAGTATAGTCAAAATTTTAATAAATAAAATGGATTTGTCGGGTGTTGATATCGAACATTGGATTCGTCGGATTTTGCAATTTACTCACTTGAATTTAACAGGTTTTGATTCTGAAAAATTTAAGAGCACAGAATTTTTTGAAATATTTTTGTTATCAAAATAATATTTCTTGAGAACTAGACATCAAGTCCGGGACCTCGTCAACTGGTTCACACAAATTAGTACTACTGCTTCAGATTCCTCTGAAATTCCATCGTCTGGGACACTATAGTATTTTTTTAATAACGTCATTGTAATATTTGAGGTTTTCTATTTCTGACCAATTTTCACCCCAATGTTTTTCCAATAAGGTCTTTAAGTCTTCTATCTTTTCTTTATTCAGACGTACGCCGCTCAGAACTACAGATTGTAAGATATTTCCATCCGATTTAAAAACATACTTGTATTCCCCAAGATCAGATTTATAGGATTGTTCTCCTCGAATTGTTTCTGTCCTATTTTTACCTCGTTTCAGTAAAAACCTTTTACTCATATTAAAGCTTAGGTGCCACTGCCCAGGAGGTTTAATGGTGGTTTGAGAGTCCTTTTTCCAGTCGTAAACATTCACATCACGGCCCAGAACAAAAATCGTCCCATGGTCGTCAAATATTTCGATAAACTCTTCTGGAGAAACGATGGTGTCTTTTCTTTTTATAACTTTCTCGATTTGTGCGAAGACTTTGTCTGGGGGAATAATACCCAGGAATAGTGCCCAGCCAAGGGAAATATAAGCTCCAAGTTTTTAACATAGGGGGGGGGGTGCATGTACACTAAGCCATTTGATGCACATCGTTATCATTATGGAGTTTTTATTTTGTCCCCCACAACCATCGGCAATAAGCCGAACAGTATCTATGTTTTCGAAGTTGGTGGTACTCAGTTTGTGAAAAATCGCAATAGCAATTTCATTGGCTCCTTTTGAATGATGGTTCTCGGTCCATGTATATAAAAACACATTTTCCTTGGACAATGGAGAATGTGATGTACCTGTAACGGCGGCAAAATCATACGTATACATCAACTGCCGACTGTGATAAACAGACACAGTAAATCTTTGGCATTGCTTGGTTTTCTTGACAGTCAAACGATATTATTTTGAGACCTTGCCTTTCTTCTCTAAGTGAATCAAAAAATGCCATCATATGGCGCAGCCTAACCGAAATCATACGTATTGCAGTCGCGTGACTTTAGAAGATTGCTGTGATTGGCTAGTTTGGATTTGTTGGCATTTGATTTTAACGCCGCTCGGATTTGTCGGATTTTGAAACTAACTCCATATTTTAGATACAAATATAGCTAGGATTTGCGGGAATTTGCACTGTGAATATTTATAGATGGTAGGGAACAAGAAGACTAATCCAATGACGTATTTAATTAAATAATATTTCTCGAAAAATGGATTTGTGGGCTTTTGAAACCAGATGATTAATTTCTTACTTAAACGATACTGAACTTGAAACTTTTCTTAATTTCTTTACAATTTTATAAAATTCTTCTTGTAGAGATCCTTATTATTTCGAGATATTCATTTTCAGGCGCAGCGTACCACCAAATGGTCAAGGCTTATTCCTCATGAAACAAGACGACTGCCAGTATCGCTGCCCCGAACTAGATGCCTGTATAAACGCGTCCGTATGGTGTGACGGTCAGGACGATTGTCCCTCAGGAGTAGACGAAGCCATCACCCATTGCTCTGTCATCCTTCAGCTTCCCGCTATATACCTCTTCTTCGGCATTCTGGCCATCTTAGCTGCCGGATTCGTCTGCTTCGTGCTCTTGTACAAGGCCTTCAAGCGGAGACCCCGCTCCATCTTGCAGACTCGATTGAAGAGTCTGTCATCCTCGGACACTGCCATTATCGATGACAAGGGCGTGATTTGCTGACATAGCGACAATTCTGTACGCTATGTGGAGGTGGATAGAGTCACTACGGTTTGACGAATACCCGACACCTCCACATATCGGACAGAATTGTCACTCGCGATCGTAAATGTCGTTAGGTATTTTTTATTCTGAATCTAGTCATGGACCAATCGATGTATGCTGAACTGTCATCTTGGAATGGAAAAGTGATGATAACATTACTGGATCTAGTCAAATTCTGCTTTCAATTATTGATACCTTGCTCATATTTATCGTAACTGCCAAAAAATGGGGTTATGTTGCTATTTCAGAGAAATAATAATTGTATGATA
Organism: Cynegetis impunctata; assembly: GCA_030704885.1. Classification (NCBI taxonomy): domain Eukaryota; kingdom Metazoa; phylum Arthropoda; class Insecta; order Coleoptera; family Coccinellidae; genus Cynegetis; species Cynegetis impunctata. The sequence continues at coordinate 48,677 of JARQZK010000007.1, read as the reverse complement.
ATAATTGTTCAGGTTGTACGATCTAACCAAGCTTTGCTTTTGATGAATGGCATTATGTTGACATTTGTCATAGCTGAAAATTCTGCTTCGCACTAATGATATCTTGCTTGCATTCGAGATAACTGCAAAAATAATCTTGTAATGAAATGGGTAAATCATTAAAATGGCTTTGGTACTGAGTGAATTTGGATAAGTTCTCATTCCAATCTGTATCATAACTGTCAATAAATAGGATTATTTTCTTCATATGACAAATAAGCATGACAAAAAAATTGTACATTCTGAAAATAATCAAACTATAAGTACCCACTTCAGAATTGGCTAGATAATCTTAAGAATTATATGTCAGCAGTTAGTCATAGCAAACATTCTCAACATTAGCACGAAGTTATAAATCATATTTTTGACTAGTGAAAAGAAAATTTTTGCTGGAAGTACTTAATTATTAAAACTGGTGATTTACTTTGAAAATTTATATGTTATCATCATATTTTCCTCCAGGAATACGGTCGAGCACTGCCATAGCAAAGTGAAAATATATCTTCTAATTGGCAATATGCTCTTCCATTTCAAAATACGTCAAGTGTATTCTCAGAGTTGTGATTCAATGAGGGTACTTCGTAGAAATTCATCAAAATAGCGCTTTCATAAAATAGTTTTCTAATAGCACAAGCAAGTGATCGTTCAAAATACTCTTTTGAAAAATCGAACATTCTTTAATTTGTCATTATTTTGAAGCCTTCGGTAATGAACAAAATTAAATTGTATATGAAATATTCTGAACAAAGGTTTTTTTCTCTTAATTCATTGTTTAAACGTTCTGAACTTCGACTATGAAAAAAACTCTTACATTCTAAGGAAAACCAGAACGAATTGTTATTAATAATTTTCTCAATATATCTCAGATTTCATGCACCTTCAGATGTTCAATGCATCTGAATATGAAGAATTAGTTCGAAACGTGCATCATACAATAAATGCCAAATATATTTGAGACAATTTGTGGTATAAGTGGTTCATATTACTAATATGAGGGGAATATTTGGTCTACCTGTCCACACAGATAAAAACAATTTTTTCTTTGATTTGATAGTTATAGTAAATATGAAGGCTTTAAATACGGAAGGCTAGATTAAATCTATCTTCTCGTACATGCACAAAAAAAAGCAAATGTTTAATTCCTACTTCAAATATATGTGAGGGAGGCGGGCTGCTTGAGGGATGAAGAGGAACTCCTTCCTCCGGCCAGATCATAGATACACTTTTATGTACAAGTGCATCAAGGAAATTTGAAAACGGATGATATGTGTAAGAGAGAGGTTCTGAGAATGCTTACTAACCTAGCATTTCAATTCAATTTTATAAATTTGCAATTTGTGAATTAAATACTCCATGAACAAACCTCGGAGAAAAACTCGTGGTAGACCATTCAATAAAATATGATTATATTCAACATAAATGGGTAGATCTAGTTTTTCTGTTAATTAGAGATAAACAAATTACTTTCCTTTATGTTTGTAATTTCAATACCCTTCATTGCCGAGGGTTTGGTTGAGTTAACCTGCTCGTACAGATAGACAAACTGCATCTATTTGAATCTGTATAAATTACTACAGCCTTCAAAATGAAGAGTAGGATTTGGTCAATTTCAATCAATCAGTAGCGCAACAACCCTGGTTGGGTCTTGGCTTTCGCAATTTTTTTCCCCTCCAGACATCACGCTTTTGGGATATTACTTTCCAGTTTGATGCCCCTAGTTTTTTGGCATCACTCTGGGCGCTATCCTCCCATCTGAGCTTGGGTCGACCTGGTCGTCTGGTTTTGAGTTTAATATGCGTTTTGGCAAGCTGTTGTCTGCCGATCTTACTATGTGCCCTGCTTACCGAAGACGCCCAGTTTCAATGGTATTAACAACATCCATGGCACCAGATTTGTAGTACAACTCGTATAGTTCCTGATTGTATCTTCTTCTCCAAATTCCTTCCACGTAATCTCCTTTAAATATGGTTCTTAGTACTTTTCTTTCAAAAATTGAAAGTAGATCGGCGTCCTATTTCGTAAATTTGGTTAATTTACTCCTTAAAAATTTCTTATTATTTTAATGTGTGGTCCTAATTTCAAAATCTCAGTAGTATCAAAATTATTTTCTTTATTATATTAAACTATGAAATTTCTATTTCGTTGAAGACGATTAAGTGATTTTTATTGAAAGCATATTCATTCATCCATATAGAACAAGTAAATAGTTCAATTGTTATCTTGATGATATGAACAAGATCGAATAAACCCATCATTCAAAATATATCAATTTAATAGCATTCGCACAACTGGTTAGTAATACATATAAACAGCTCCCTTGAAAAGTTGTTTGATAATTATTTTAATTATTGAAGAATTTTCGTTATTCTCTTTATGTAGTATATTGAATTGACAATGGTCAACTTGTATATTTTTCATGATTTGATTTTGAATATAGCCAAAATCGCGACAAGTATTTTAGGCCAAGCAACAGAGATTAAGAGCGAGCATTTTGTGCAAAAAGTGTTAGAAAAAAACCAGCTCCGCCATTGTTTGTCAAATAGTTCCACATGATAGAGTGATATGTTTTTCACTGACTTTTATTATTCATATCTTTGTTATTAACAATTTTATGCAAAAAATCGCCTTTTGCTTATAAAATTGAAACTATCAGAGTAATCGTGATGATGTCAATAGACTTATTGTAGAAAATGAAAAGACGAAAAAAATGAGAGGTCGGACGACTCGATCAGACCCTCAGTCTAAGGAAAAATTGAAAAAAACCGGCCAAAATGCATTTATTTCAAAAGTTCATAACTCGGTAATTTTTTAGTTGTAGCGTAGATCCTCCGGCCAGTATTAGCTATTGATATGAACTTCATTTGTGCGAAGATCAGGAACTGTCCGATGCATAGTTTTTGATCTGTGGCCATTTGATTATGTTACTATGCAATTTTCCAACAGACCTGAATGCGACAGGTATGGTCCGATTTCAATTTACTAAAAAGATTTTGAAAGTAGAATTCTCATAGTTCAAAACGTTCATCTTGGTTTTTCATAAAAACGCTGAGAAATATGTTAAAAATAAAGCTGAACATGACAAAAAACGGCCGAGCGCGTGAGAGTAGTTCAAGAGTGGGGGTTTACAATTATTATCTGACAACGTTTAGAAATTACTGTCACGTTCAAAATGTCGACGCTTTCGAATGTCATACTTCTCCTTGCCTGCTGCTCTACCCCCACTTTTCAACTACTCTTACGCGCTCGGCCGTTTTTCCTAATGTTCAGCTTTCTTTTAACACATTTCCCAGCGTTTTTATGGAAAACCAAGATGAACGTTTTGAACTATGAGAATTCTACTTTCAAAATCTTTTTAGTAAATTGAAAGCAGACCATATCTATCGCATTCAGGTCTGCTGGAAAATTGCATAGTGACATAATCAAATGGCCACAGATCAAAAACTATGCATCGGATAATTCCTGCTCTTCGCACAAATGAAGTTAATATTGATAAATAATACTAACCGGAGGATCTACGCTACAACTCAAAAAATAACCGAGTTATGAACTTTTGAAAAATCTGCATTTTGGACGGTTTTTTCCAATTTTTCCTTCGACTAAGGGTCTGATCGAGTCGTCCGACCTCTCATTTGTTTCGTTTTTTCATTTTCTACAATAAGTCTATTGACACCGTCACGATTGCTCTGATAGTTTCAATTTTATAAGCAAAAAACTAAAAAAAACGATTTTTTGCATAAAATTGTTAATAACAAAGACATAAATAATAAAGTCGAGTGAAAAACATATCACTATATCATGTGGAACTATTTTACACACAATGGCGGAGCTAGTTTTCTTCTAACACTTTTTACATGAAAAAATCTCTATAGCTTGGCCTATTTATGGAGCGCACTCTCGTAAGTATGTCCAGAGTTTTTAAAAACACTAAATTATCGTGCTCTGTAACCACATACGCCACAGTTGCAGAGTATACATTTCATAGCTGGAAACATTATTCTTGCGATGGAATTCTGCATTTTCGATCTAAGCGGTGAACTATTGGTTTCCAATATCCTTGGTGGGAGGTCGCTATGGGTTGTTATCCAGATTGTAGTCACGATCGCAATTTGTATTGGGGAACAATTGGAAGTTTGTTAATTCACTCCGAGTCAAATAAGTTGCACTGATGAGATCTAATAAAATCGAAACAGCTGTATGCAAATTTTGAATCGGGTTCACTTGACGATTTCTATAATTCACTGTTGGATTGTGAATATATTATTCTAGTTGCAGAATACATGTAATCAGCTCCCTTGAAAAGTTGTTAGATAATTTTTCAAATTATTGAAGAATTTTCCTTGTGCACTTTATGTGGTTTGTAATAATTTCTTATTAATATATATGGTGCAGTTTCAACAGCATATCATTTAGCAATATTCAGAAGTTTGTTTATTCAGTTGTCAAACATTATTCAGCAATATTCTCTAATTCAACTTGAATTAGTTACTGGCTTTATTCGAATGTGAGAGTTAATTTTTCATAACATTAGAATATTTCGATATTATGTAGTTTATCAACATATATTTTGTCGAATCATTGTTATTGATTCAATTATTGTATATTTCTAACCGTTCCTTTGAATTGAGTGAATTACCTTTATTTTAATGGTTGTAGAGAAAGGACCCCGCACATTTAGTTAGAAAAAATGATGACAGCTAAATTCGCTAATTTTTGGATATATTATAGATACTGGCCAGCTATGAAACATATCAATTTTAAATTCTGTTCTCACAACTGGTTTGGGATATACAGTGGTCCAAATGTCAATGTCTCGATAAACCATCTTTACAATTTTAGAAAATGCTGTTAACATACAGACTTTCTGTGAAATGCGATAACCTCAGTGGAAAAGCTATAGCTTGACTATAGTCACTCATATAACTCAAAATTGAGTCCGACATATACAGGCTGTTTACTCGATGGGTTTGTGTACACGGTCTCAACTTCGACAATTATGTTTCAAAAGGCTTTATTTCTCACTTAATAATAACAAAGGATACCCCAAATAGTAGACGGAAAATACAACTGTCTACCATGTACAATTTAGAAAGAAGGATGGTCTAATTTGACATCACCGAATTTTTCTTCTTTATATTTTGTACAGGGATTATTTGTGAGATACTGGAAAAATAAATGAGTTCATTGCCAAATCGAATAGTTAAAAAACAGGCCACATTCATGTTAAAACTAAAGTTCATATACCGTATGTTCGTTTCCTAATGTCGAAAAATGACAGTATATCTAATGATTCTAATGGGACTGATTGGATTTCAACGAGACAAGTAAGAATAGTATATTCAGTTTGTATTGTTCAGGGTGGTTTGGAATCGCTTCTTCCAGATCCATAGACTCACTTTTCAAGATACAGGTACAGTGAAATACGTTATTTGGCCAAAAGTCTAGTATCCTGAATGAATAATTATTTTCACATTTGAATATCAATTGAAATCGCGTTGTTTACCGAATCTATAATTTTAGTAAAAGGATATAGTGATATAGTGATATGTTTTTCACTAGACTTTTATTATTCATATCTTTGTTATTAACAATTTTATGCAAAAAATCGCCTTTTGCTTATAAAATTGAAACTATCAGAGTAATCGTGATGGTGTCAATAGACTTATTGTAGAAAATGAAAAGACGAAAAAAATGAAAGGTCGGACGACTCGATCAGACCCTCAGTCTAAGGGAAAATTGAAAAAAACCGGCCAAAATGCATTTATTTCAAAAGTTCATAACTCGGTTATTTTTTGAGTTGTAGCGTAGATCCTCCGGCCAGTATTAGCTATTGATATAAACTTTATTTGTGCGAAGAGCAGGAACTGTCCGATGCATAGTTTTTGATCTGTGGCCATTTGATTATGTTACTATGCAATTTTCCAACAGACCTGAATGCGACAGGTATGGTCCGATTTCAATTAACAAAAAAGATTTTGAAAGTAGAATTCTCATAGTTCAAAACGTTCATCTTGGTTTTTCATAAAAACGCTGATAAATATGTTAAAAATAAAGCTGAACATGACAAAAAACGGCCGAGCGCGTGAGAGTTGTTGAAGAGTGGGGGTTTACAATTATTATCTGACAACGTTTAGAAATTACTGAGACAAGTAAGAATAGTATATTCAGTTTGTATTGTTCAGGGTTATTTGGAATCGCTTCTTCCAGATCCATAGACTCACTTTTCAAGATACAGGTACAGTGAAATACGTTATTTGGCCAAAAGTCTAGTATCCTGAATGAATAATTATTTTCACATTTGAATATCAATTGAAATCGCGTTGTTTACCGAATCTATAATTTTAGTAAAAGGATATTTCACGTGCGGGAGCATACCAGAATAACCAAGGCAGCACAACACCATTGCCACATGAGCACATGTTCCGAGTGTTCTTGGACCTGATTTACAGGTACAGATTTACAGGTACAGTAGTAGTCGACACCGACTCTCGGTCTTCATTATTTTAATCCATAGCTGATACTTTGTAACATTTTCATATCTCGAAAATAGTCTCAACCTAACAAGGTTAATATCGAGATGAGCTTCATCAATTTCTAAATTAATATCTTGATCACCTCAAGATGAAAAATAATTAATACATTTTTATCTACGAGGTATGCCTGTAAAAATGAACATACGGTATAAAAACGTCAGTTTCAACATGATATGTACTATTCGACTTACTTATTCTGCAGTACCTCACAAATAAAAAGTTTTGAAGTAATAAAGAAAAAAAATTCTGTGATTTTAACTTTTGGACCACATTTTTTTTCTAAACTATACATGTTAGGAAGCTGTATTTTGTTTCACTGTTTTAGATATCGTTTGTTATCAATGAGGCTAGAAATAGAGTTTTTTGGCATAAAACTGTCGAAGTTGAAGCCGCATACACAAACTCATCGAGTAAACAGCCTGTATATGCCGGGCTCATTTTCAAAGTATTTGGATGGCTTCCTTTAAAGAACGGGTTTTCGGTGAAGTTATCATATTCCAGCAAGAATTTGTATGGTAACATCATTTTCTGAAATTATGAATATGATTTTTTTGGACATATATATTTGGACCACTCTATATCCTAAACCAGTCGTGGGAACAGAATTTAAAGTTGATATGTTGTGTAGGTAGCCAGTATCTACAATATATCCAAAAATTAGCGAATTTAGCTGTCGTTATTTTTTCTAACTAAATGTGCGGGGTCCTTTCTTGAAAATTTTCGAAACCTGAAATTTTCTTATTAGCGGAATATTGTTCGATCTTAACATTCCATTTACCTTTCTCAAGATATTTTTCATACAAAATGTACATAAATTATTGATAGTGCAGTAGGCAGATGATCGAATTCACATGGGGAAATTGAAACAAATTTTTGAGAGATTGTGTATGTCATTTTTGAATATATATCAATTCGAAATTAATTCCCCAAAGGACTGTGTTGGATTAAACTATTAGTACGAAAGGCACTGTACTTTAGAAGTACAATGACTGATGTCACGTTCCCATCTCGAAACGTAAATTATAGATTTTTAGATTAGGTATAAAATAATTGTACATAATTAATTATGTAAAATTCTTAGATGTAAGTAGGAATTATCCTTGCAGTCAGAGGATTTGTTTTATTCAAACTATTAAGTTTTTACTGATTCAATAAAAAATTGAAGGAATTATAAATTGACATGCAATACTTTTCAGTTCATTCATAATCTCGTTATATTTTATATGTTATAAGGCATGTAATTTGTTTTTTTTTGTATTCTACAAATTGAACTGAACATTGTTGATAATATATTTTTAGTCAAATCTAATATCTTTATTGTTAAACAGTTATAAAACAATTACGTTAAAAAATTTAATGTATTTCAAACAGATTTCATTAAGCGTAGTAAATATTCAATTTTTTTCATCTAATTTCATTTTATTTTATATATTATCTGATATTCTATAAATTGAACTGGACATTGTTGATAATATATTTTCAGTTGAATCTAATATATTGTGAAACAGTTACAAAAACAGTTACGTTACAAAATTCAAAGTCTTTCAAACAGATTTATTCAATATTGTCATCTTATCTGTTTTAATTATTCCAAATTTTAATGATTGCAAGTAGGACAGCATTGTATATTGTAGTTAGAAATTATTGCTGCCAACAAATTGAATCATCAATTTCACCATTCTGTATTCAAGAAACATATATTAAAATACTTTTTTCTGTACCTGATGTGTTATAGTTTATTGTTACTATCAATTTTGTTATTGTATCATATTCCAAAAATTTTATTTAATGTTACGGAAGATAAATTTAATGAAATATCAGACGATCTAATGAAAGTATATTCATATGTTTACGAGTGGATGTCAAAATTTCTGACAATAAGAATATGGAAAATACTGCAATGTATAAAAAAGATATGAATTTTGTGTGAACCTTCACTGTTGATCTTGCAATAAATTATACAACATTTAAAGTTATTGTATTATTTCTATGTAGTTTCATTAAACACTTGAACAAGAAGCTGGATATACGAGTCCTGACGACGAAAAGTTCGAACTCATGCCAATTGTGAAAAACAGTTGATGGTTTTATCACGCGCGATAGGCGTTCGTGTTGGAATGGGACGTTCCAAAACTGCTAGTGTAAATCTAAAACAAGTTTTACGTATGAAACAAGTTTCATACGTGATTGGCGTGGCTCGTAGCTTGTTGAAATTTTCAACAGTTTTAGAGAGAAGTGCTAACACATATGGAGAAAATCAGACAACGAAAATTGAAAGTGGCATTGTGCTTAGCTGTGTATCTCCATAATAAAAAGTTGGAACAAAAAATGGAGGTGTTGGGTGAAGAAATGGAGACAAGATCGCAATAAATATGGACACATGTCTCTTCTACATAAGTTACGTGATAATTTTCCTATGAAGTTTAGAAACTATTTGCGAATGGATACTCAATCAGTCAAAGTTTTATTGGATTTAGTTTCACCAATCATATTCAATAATGTGTACCAATTATTACGTGCTTTTTATTATGTCTATTTGGTTGACAATACATTTATCAACAGCAAAACACAAGAGCTTTTTTTTATCGGATAAATTTCTCTTTGTAACGAAACAGTTTTGTCAATCACTAATTTTACGAGAAAACTGATAGTATAAAATCGCGACACCGAAGGTGGAGTAATTTTAATAATCTAACGGGTTAAACACTTTCATCCATTTCATTCTTTGTTAACCATTTGCTGTTGGTCAATTTTTTCGATCCACCTCGTGCCGTCTTGGAAAATATTGAATTATATTCAAATCTATTTGCTGGAATTCCATCGTGGTTTTTTTCTTCTTTAAAATGGTATATTTTAAAGTTCACAGCTTCTCCTCCCCTCCCAGCGAATTCATAAGAAGCTATTATGAAAGAATCTTTTTTGTAGTTCTTCTGGTTATTCCATAATCCAAAATTTTTAGTATATCTTTTTTGTCCAATGCTACAGAACATACCTTCCTTTTCTCTGTAATAGCTTGTAATTCTTTCCGTTTACTATTTCTCGCATTGCGAGCTTCTTTAAAAGTTAGGTCGACTAAAGGATTAAATTTAATATTGTACTCATTGAAATATTTTTCTTGTACCATCTTCGTAGTCGAATTCCAAATTGTTTAACAGCATATTCTTTGTAGTCATCTCCATTTTTCTATTTCATATTATAGGCACAATCCTGGAGTTATTTCTGACAATTCATACTTTCGGACTTGACAAAACTCCATAAATTGTCTTCAGATTGACGCTTACGTGTTTTTTGTAGATTGTGGTATAGATTTCTCGATATTTGTCGTAATTTGCTCAGTCGAAACTTCACCAAAATGACTCATCTTCTAGGTTTTTATATCAACAAAGTTAAATAATCACCACTGACAGAATAAATATTAAAGTGACATCCACGGCTACTGGATGTAGTCTAGTTATGAGGAACAGGCGTTTCTATCGGTGATAAAAAAGGATGCACCTTTTTTATCGCTGTCAAACTGACAAAAATGTCATCGTTAAATAGTACTACTACATTTTATATAGAAGTTAATTTATCAACAGTAAAAACACAAGAGCTTTTTTTTTATCGGATAAATTTCTCTTTGTAACGAAACAGTTTTGTCAATCACTAATTTTACGAGAAAAACTGATATGATAAAATCGCGACACCGCAGGTGGAGCGGAGCGACTTTATCTAATGTCAGTTTTTCGAGTAAATTTCTTGATTGGCAAAACTTTGAGTTGAACAGAAATTTATCTGATAAAAGAAAAGCTCCAGTGTTTTTGGCAAGATAAATTAATGCAGAATATATGAATGAACTTGTCGTAATTTGCTCAGTCGAAACTTCACCAAAACGACTCATCTTTTAGGTTTTCTTATCAACAAAGTTAAATAATCACCACTGACAGAATAAATATTAAAGTTACACCCACGGCTACTAGATGTAGTCTAGTTATGAGGAACAGGCGTTTTTATCGGTGATAAAAAAGGATGCACCTTTTTCATCGCTGTCAAACTGACAAAAATGTCATCGTTAAATAGTACATTTTATATAGGAGTTAATTTATCAGATCAAAATATTTCAGATGAAAAATATTTTAATTCAGATCAAAAGTCATCAAGGGAATCAGCACGCGAAATGACCAAAAGTTATTTACCACACGATTGTGTTGGCGATTTTGCGCGTGTTTTGACACGTCTTAAATTCATATGATTGCCTGCGATTAAGTTTCAGACCCGCATTATTTCGCACGTGACTGGAAAGGTGCGCTCCAATCGCCCAAGAAAGAGTGCAAGTGTAAAGGTACCGAATGAGTATTTACATGAAACACATACTAACCACATGAATTATGTCGAACTTATTCAAGGATGTGGTTTTAGTACAAAATAGAGAGAAATTCAGTTTATTCTATTCATAGAGCATACTTTATAAAATATATTATTTATTTGAATGAACCAGCGAAATTCAAAAAGCTCGGATTGATATAAATGAAAAATTCATTAAAGATACAAGAAAAGGAATTCAGTATAATAAACATTCTGATATCACAAAAAAATCAACCAAAAAGTTGGGGCAAATTGAAGTAAATTCAAAATCGAAGAGTATTTGCGTTACTGTTAAGTTATGTTATTCATGATAAGAAGATGTTGGAATAACAAAAATTAATATTGAGTTGACGGAAAGATTTATTATGTTGACTGTATTATATTACGTTGAAATATTAGAATGTTTAACTTAGACGATTTATGTGAATTCTTGTTATGCCCTCATTTCATTGTATATATTAGTCAGCAAGTGCCTAATGCGCACGTATAGTAATCGATATAAAGAAAAATATCTAATTTGCTTTATAAGCAGTTTTTAACACATCTCTCAAGTATAAAAGACGTTGCTCTCGAAGTAGTTCTCTAGTAGAACGAAACAATAAAGATACATTATTTTAACTAAGAAGTTAGTGTGTTTAATTTCACGATCCCATAACCAAAACTTCCAACAGAAGATAATTTTTCTTTATCTCAAGGGACCTACAGTTTAAAGCCGATTCCGAACGGCCAATGGGCTTGAAACTAAGTCATTACCCAACAGTTTATCATATTTAGATCCTCTGAATTTCATGGGACATACACAACACCCAAGAGCAAGGTGGGACTCGAACCCACAATCCTCGGTTTACAAGCGATACACTCTACCGCTGGGCTACCGAGGCCTCTAAGAAGATAGTCACAAGTCTATTCATTAAATTTCAATTACTTCTGCATTTTTTGATATGTTGGGAAATTTATATTATGATCGTTGAAGTTTTACCATCATAAATAAACAGAAGATATAACTTGGCTTGCTTGATTCCACTAAAATCGACCCATTATCAAGTTTTCTTATTTTAAAATGAAACAATCTATCTATTTATATTACTGTTTCATTTATGGAGATATCCTAAGGTCCATTTGGTGATTAGTGATGCGTAATTTCTTAGAAATGCCGACGTAATTCCTAAATATTCTATAAGGTCTTTCCTTTATTCAGTAAATTCAATATCTCTGGATTATCTAATTCTATTGGCTGATCCAATATTGGGCCATACTTGCGCATCAGCCAACATAAAGATTCATCAACTGACACAGCAATAAATTTGCAGGTTATAAGATATATTCCAAGATAGGAATTCAATATCTTATCTGGATGTTCCTCGAAATATTCGAGTTATCGAAGTTCAGTTCAGTAACACCCACTCTGTTGAGATTATTAATTATAAATAGACCACTTTATTTCATACTTTTCATTTCTTCAATTTCGTCCATCTTCTATAGGTAAGTAAAATGCTCAAATCATACTAGTCAGAGATATTACGGAAAAACATGGAATATAATTCTTGAAAATACGATGCCAGATTTTATGTCTCTTTATAAATTAGTGTATTTCGAAAAGAAAATTTTTATTGTTGCAATCAAGATACTCAACACGATATGCTTTAATCATAGAACGAACGGTTTTGTTCTGTAGTTACGGCTTTAGATTTACCCGATGTCTGAAACACATAAAATATTGCTTCTGCGTCCTACAGGCGATACCTATGACTTGAATTTCATTGATCAATAATGACCTTGAATATACCTTGGGTGGGGGTAATATTTAAATTTGTTTGCTCTTCAACGGTAGAATTCGTCTTTGAAGATGTGGATAATCCAACGAATTTCAAGATCGTCCTAGTTTCCAAGACATATTCATTTACTTCAAAGTAGAAACGTTCATATTCATCAAACTCATTGTACTTTTTGCAACCTCATTCTTCACATGATATTTAAAATATTCAAAAGAAATATTAGAAAATTAAGATCGAGATATTCTTAATCAGCTTATATGAAGTATTCAACTTTTCCTTCGATACATTGTTAATAACATATATGTTACTTATTATAAGAATTTCAGGAATTTTGTAATATCTATTTCAAAAAAATATTCATTTGTTGTATTAGCAAAATTATATGATTCTCTCATAATTGCTTGTACCAAACAGGAATCTAGGAATGAATTGAAGGAGTCTGATACTTGAAAAAAAGGATATTTGGATGAAAATTGTCCCTGAAATATGTAACTGCAGTGTTAACCCCAGTCGGCAAAATAATATATCTTTTCATAAAATTAGCAGAATATGCTCGTAGATTGAAATAATATAATATTACCTAAGTATATTTGAAATATACCCAATATAAGAGGAAGCACTATTATGCGCCCTCAAATATTTTGAATTTCGCTACTTGATTCGTCAGTTGAGTGGAAACAATAGCATCGAATTTTCAACTTCACGGAAACAGCTTATATCTACATTTAACTAGTACAAGTACGAGCTACCGATTCAAATAAGAAATCAACTAGTGTTCCATTATTTCGAAGTGCATACGGATGAAAATTGTTTCGAATATTTCTAGAACTCGTATAACGAGGCATTATGAGATTCATCTCAATCATTTTCTTCATTTGAATATGACAATGCAATATTTCAGTAAATTCATCCTAGAACTCCTAGAAGATACCGAAGCAGAGATTGTTTCGTGTGTGTAACATATAATTCATCAGAACTGTGAAATTTGATAGATAACGATCGTGAAATAAAGTATTCAAAAAGAACCAATAAATTATAGAATATACAAGAGATATCAAAGTATCCCTTTTCAGTGCATCTAATCATGTACAAATCAGAATCAAATAACGTGGACAAATCAACAGATTTTTTGATCTTTATTGATATCAACAATATCTAGTGATATTATAAATTGGAATTTCCTCTTGATCATGAGATGGTTTTTACATAATGTAAAATGATATCTTATCTATATCATTGTGTAATATGACTTCATTATCTTGAAAATTGTTAAGGTACTCAATTAAAATACTGTTGAAAATTATCATTGTAAATTTGAGAGGTAAAATGATTCAATTTGAACATGAAAAGTAGTAACTTTTGTTCGAGTTAAAATAATAGTTATTTTCTATGGTGAATTTTGAATTTGAGTAAACGACGTAAGTTTCCTTTGAGTATGTAATTAGAAGAGAGTTTGCAGGGATACCCACACCATTCTGGTTTAAATCTGATTTTATTCAATGAATTAATCAATATTCCTCACGTCGCAAATGAAAAATTCTTATTCATGTCATTGATTGATGTATACAAGGCCGTCCAGAGCTTTTGTGAGCCCAGGTCAATTCTATCGCGGTCCCCTTCGCCATTAATTTTCATATTATTTTGAGTGATAGTGCAATACAGAGAGGTATAAAAAGCAAATTATATAAATTTAGTAAAATAACGGAAAAGTACATTGAGATTCGAGGTTATTTGGATTGAATACATAGTAACTACGTGTTCACTAAAGTGGTAGTGAATGTTACATTAAATGAGTAATATTATGTGCAGTATTATGAATTTTTAGATTTATTTGATTATCTTGATTGCAGTTTTAAAATCTAGTATTTTCATAACCACTTCTAGGTAAGTTTTGAGTGAAAATTTCACACCGCAGAAACATATGAGACATAAAAATTTTTTTAATAGCGTAGCAATATAAGGTAATAGCGTAGCAATATAAGGTAATAGCGTAGCAATATAACATCGAAGCAATATGTTCGATTATTCGTTTTAAATACCTTTATTCATTTTTATGGTGGAATACATTGGAAAACTCATTCACGTCATTTAATTGATGGATGTTCCAGAGTAAGTCTTGATTTGAATATCAGAAAGAAAATTTTAGATATTTAAGCTTCGGTATCAACGCAGGACCATAAAATTTAACTTAGCTTATAGAAAAATAATAAAGTAACTGTGACTCTGATTGAGGTTCACAATATATATTTCCTATTATAATTATATCTAAATAATAATTTAATTGTTACAGATTTATCGCAAAATGAGTAATCCAGAGGTAAGAATTTTATTTATGCTAAATCATCAACATCCGTTTATTCATGTGATACCATATATTACATTAACGAATTTCAGCATAGAACTCCATTTTCCTAAATTGAATATTTGTGAAAATTTTTTAATTAACCAAAATGAAACATTCAAGGTAAACCAATGAGTATTTTTTCAACATATTTATGCATGTCTTTCTGTACATTTTATACCTTTTTGCCTCTAGACAGGGTCTGATTAGTACTGGTATCAAGATAATCAGAAAAATATTATATGAATACAATGAAAATTAAATTGAACAACTTTTCTTTTATCTTCCATCTTAGTCTTGCATACTATAAAATCGATTATATATTCCAAGGGCTCATATTTGAAATATTAATTTTCACTGTAATTAAGAATATCATTCCCGGAAATTCCTCATTTTCAGTTGAAATGAATCATTCAGTTAGTTAGAGGTTGTATATTTATTATATTATGGCTTGGATATTTCAATGTTACAGATAAGAAATAAGATCACTAGTCATATTGTGTCTTTTTTTTTAAGATTCTGATACTGATTCAAAATGGCTGTGCATCTTATCGCCAACATAGATATTCTGAAAGGAGAGCACCACATCTAATTATAATACCCTCTATCACACTAACAATGCTCCTTATCCCCAAGGAGGAGGAATTTTTCCCCCAAATGTAGGAGTCGGTATGAGCTCAAATGAATATGCTGAATTTACCTAAATCAACGGTTCTCAGCCTGTGGAGTTATATAGAGGCCACGATACAAATTATGATGGAAAATTGGGCAGTGAATGCTGAAAGGTTGAGAAACGCTATCCAACCCAAAAGAGGGCCGATAGTACTCCCTAAGCAAGTGCAAGCTATCCTCCTCAAGAGAGTGCTTCTTATTCAACTTTGGGAGATTCGGGATATCTCCCTCGTGGAGATTCAGGCTATCTTCCACCAGGAGGATATTCATCGGAAACAGCACCATGTCTTGTTTTCACTGATCTTTCAAATGCCGAAGGTGCTTCGTCATAAGGAGGTAGACATCCCTATTCTTTACAAGGATAATATCCTTTTAGCAGATTAAAAATAGGAAAGGACAGGAATCGGTCATCCCTGAAGTATGTGTGAGGGAGGAAAGCAGAGTTTTGGGGAGGAATTCCTTAAGACGTACCAGAGAATAGGCTTCTATATATAATTTTAATGACAGTCCATATCAACAAATTCAGCATCGATAAACCGCTCATTCGAAGACAAGTAGCTAGGTTTCCTTATCGTCTTTTCAAAGTTACAGTAATAGAAATTAATGGCTATCTATGAGTAGAATAAATTATATCATTTTGTCTTATTTCTATTGCTTCACCATACATGAAATTGATAAAGGATTTGAGAAAATACATTAATTGTGGTAGTAATTTCAAGTAAAACTTGAAGGAGTTAAATAACATAATAATAATAATAATATATATATATATATATATATATATATATATATATATATATATATATATATATATATATATATATATATATATATATATATATATATATATATATAAAGATAATCAATATTTTTCATATTTTTTCTTAGGGTACTCCCACAGTATTCCCAGCACATCCGTTTGATCCTAGAGCGGATGCCGAGGTGTTGAAGCAGGCTATGAAAGGATTACTAACTCTCAATGAACCTATTCATAATGTTCTAACTAAAAGGACTAATTCTCAGAGACAAGAAATTATTGTCCAGTTTGAAGCACTTTATGGAAAGGTATGATAATATTTTAACAATTATAACATAATATTTGAACATATATCTTTAAAAAAGGGTATTTCAGAATTTAATCAGTAAATTGAAAAAATCATTATCTGGAAACTTTGGAGATGTCATCGTAGCCATGATGACACCTCTGCCACAATATTATGCCAAAGAGTTGCACAGGGCCATTGCTGGATTGGGAACTGATAATGATACCTTAATTGAAATCTTGTGTACTCTGACAAATAATGAAATAAGTTCCATACGAGAAGCGTATCATGAAAGTGAGTTATAATGGAAAATTGTTATTTTTATTTGATGTATGATATAGACGCTCCACTATTACAATCATTTAAACAATTTATAGTACTATATTATGTTCTTATTTCTTGACATAACGATATACGATGATGACTTATTGAGTTACGTGCTGCAATCATTTAACGTTGAGTTGTTTCTAGAAATTATGAAGTTAAGTATAGCTAAGGAAAAAGGTTGATAAGTTCAATATTAACAAAAGGACGAGTAACGTGACAATTGCAATTGTTTTGACGAAAAAGTTTTTAAAATATTGTCATCAACTAATCCAACAAAAAAGTTTTTTCATTACTTTAACGTGATAAATTTCCATTGGAAGCGAAAAAATTTAAGAATTTAATTGAGAGCTAACAAAAGTAGTTATGCCTATTATAAGTACATCTTATAAATGAATGTATATGAAAAAAACTCTATCGCAGTGAGCTGCATTAGAGAAGTAGGTTTTCAAAAACGTATCCCTTTTGAAAAATCTTATGATTTTTGTTCCAAATCCAAAAGAAACAAAAATTGCCCCCTCTATCGAGTAAACAATATCCATTTCTTCCTCCGGGGGGTCAACCCCCAACCAATTTATATCGAAATAAATATAATCCAAGATATCATCCGAAACTACCTACATACAAAGTTTCAACCCTATGCTCCCAAAATTGCGCCCTCTATCGTGTAAACAAGATTTATTTCCTCTCCTGGAGGGTCAAACCCCAAAGAAATGTGTACCAGAACCAATCCCATCCAATATATCATACGAAACTAACTACTCACAAACTTTCAATCATATTACTCCAAAATTAAGCCCTTTATCATGTAAACATGATTTATTTCTTCCTCCAGGGGGTCAACTCCCCAACCAACTCGAACCAAAACCAATCCTTTCCAAGATATCATACGAAACTACTTATTCACAAACTCTCAACCCTATTGCTTCAAAATTGCGCCCTTTATCGTGTAAATAAGATTTATTTCTCATCCCGGAGGGGGCGTCAACCCCCAACCAATTCGAACCAAAACCAATCCTATTCAAGATATCATACAAAATTACCTTGATTCAAACTCTCAGTCCTTTTGCTACAAAATTGCGCCGTTTATCGTGTAAACAAGATTTATTTCAAAGTGAAAACCTGCTAAAATTAAAACCACACTCCAGCAGAAAAAAATATCCATGAGGTTTACATACTGAATTTGTAATGCATGTAAATTCACT
This sequence comes from Cynegetis impunctata, assembly GCA_030704885.1. Taxonomy (NCBI): domain Eukaryota; kingdom Metazoa; phylum Arthropoda; class Insecta; order Coleoptera; family Coccinellidae; genus Cynegetis; species Cynegetis impunctata. The sequence goes on along the minus strand of JARQZK010000007.1, from coordinate 30,404 downwards.
GTGACTTTTTACATCCTGGTATATATACGTATAAACCAATTATTGCAGAATACCATGAATTACTAGAGAATGATTTAAAGGACGATAGTTCAGGAAACTTCAAAAAGCTATTGGTAACATTGTGCTATTCTGATCGGGATGAGAGTACGGTTACTGATCCTGAAGAAGCTACATTTGATGCTCTGAAACTGCACAGAGCAGGTAAGTACAATTTCCTCGATCTTCTCTATGATGATAAAATAATATTACGATCAGATTAAATAATATTACGAGTATGAAGGTAACAACCTGAGCAACCAAATTTGTGAAAAAAGAATTGCTTTCAAAGAATTTCTTGTACAGACGTGCATCAGGTTAATTGCATTCGGAAATATTACAATATGATTATTCCCAATTTATTATTTTTATAATCAAATCATGAAAAATGTACAAGTTGACCATGGTCAATTTAATTTACTACATATATAAAAATTCTTCAATAATTCAAAATGTAATCAAACAACTTTCCAAGGGAGCTGGTTATATGTATGTATTGGAAAACATATAACCAGCTACCTCGAAAAGTTGTTTGATAATTTTTTAAATTATTGAAGAATTTTCCTTGTTCATTTTATGTAATATATTATCTTTATGTTGAAAACAAAACAATATTGGAAATTAATTTTGCAAAATTGAGAAGAAAACACTTGCAAATATTTTGTAGTAACTATATATAAGTTTATCGAGGAAAGTTATTCTATGTTTGCATTCATTTGTGTTTGTTTTGCTGCAGGAAAAGATAAGTCCATATTCAACACGATCTTGTGCGAACGTAATTTCGCTCAGTTGAGACTTATTTTCGAGAAATACCAAGAACTCGTAGGAAAGGACATTGAAAAAGCTATCAATAAGGAGTTCTCAGGAACCTCTGAAGACTGTTTGTTGGCCATCGTAGGGGTAGTAAGAAACAAACCAGCATTCTTCGCAAAATGTCTATACGATTACTTGAAAGGAACTGAACACAAAAACCTTAATCGTGTGATTGTTACAAGAAGTGAAATCGATATGGTGGAAATTAAAAGCGAATTTCAATCGATGTATGGAACGTCTTTGAAGGATAAAATTATAGTAAGCATAAATATACAGGACACACATTGAATCTTCTCGTGAATACTATGAATGCATCATACCTAACTGTAGTACAAATAATTGTGAAACAAATTTTGAAACGATTTAGGTTCCTGAAAATCCAAACTTCATTATAGTACTTCAAATACGTTTTTACATCGCCTAAGCTTCTTCAGATTATCATCAGTAGGTTTTTGAGATATAAATTACAAGAGTTAACTTTTTTCATTCGAAAGTATAAAACCTTCTTTCAAATAATTAATACGCTCTACTGTAGGCTCCAAAATATTTTACTAAAATTGACACCTCTATCCTTCAGTTGAAGTTGTGTTTATTTTGATCAATCAGCTGTAAAAATTTTATCTAATTTACGGAAAATAGTCACCGCGAAGAGAATCTCTACATTAAAATAGCGGTGTTTGAAGATAACAGTTGAAACTCACAAAAGAACATACCTCAATTTCAACTCAATCTCCGTAAAAAATTTCAACCCTCTTACTCAATCTGCAGAAGCTGTTCAGGTTAGCAAATTCTCAAAAACCTCGGAAAAATAGGGAATCTCTACATGAAAATGGCGGCGGTTAGAAAAAAGGCAGATTCTTAGCATCAACGCAATCCACGTACAATTTTTCAATCCTTTTATTCAATTTGAGTGGGTTTGAGGTTACAAAAATCTTTCAAAAATATGTTATGTTTAGCTTCATACACTAGATGAAAAGCCCTAGAGGACTGAGTTTAAGATTTGTTGTTCATAATTAGTTTCCACATCTTTTGCCATCAGTTTGAAAGATGTTCCGCCTCTGCAGCTTCCCGTTACTCTCTTTCCCCCACAGTTTGGAAATATTAAAATTTTATTTACCCAAATTTTGAAAGCATCGTTGGTCCACGTTGAAAACCCAAGATACCAAATTTCAAATCATTTGGTTATATATATATATATATATATATATATATATATATATATATATATATATATATATATATATATATATATATATATATATATATATATATATATATAATATATATATATATATATATATATATATATATATATATATATATATATATATATATATATATATATATATCAAACATCCCAAGAAACGGGGTCCACGAAGTCTAAAACCTACCTTTCGATATAGTACAATAACCACTATTTTTTGGGGTTTGGGGAAAATAGAATTACTAATGAAAATGCTGTAAGAACTGATATTTGATACTTAATGTTATTCAACATATCACATTATTGAAATATTTTCCAAAATACTATGTAGAGTTGGTATAAAATATGAACTAATAATTTTCGTTTTTTCAGGATAAATGTTCCGGAGTTCACAAGCATTGCTTATGTAGCCTAATTGGAGAGCCATGAATACATACCCATTGTAGTTTACAACAACTATTTTGAAAAAAGGTATATTTCAAGTGGCTAAAGTTTATTTTCAAATCTTGATGTATTTATGAAATCAAAAAGCTCTTTGCATATTTCTATTTTGAATATTTATGTGATTTCATATATTGATCGCAAAATTAGCATTTATACTAATATAATATTTTGAATAATTGTTATTACATTGGATTTTAATTAAAATTATATTTATAATTCGATTAATTTGTTCATTTATTCCTTAGAATTATTTCAGCCCTTCTTCAGTTGATCAGTGTTTCCTGAATTCTTTTCTACTTTGTTTCATATAAATGAGATACCATCTACATATATTTTAAATTGCCTGAACTTCAATCAAGTTTGACTATTGGAAAAAATATATACATATATTTACATATATAAGTATATATATATACATATATTTATATATATATATATATATATATATATATATATATATTTATATAATAATATGTATATATATATATATATATATATATAAATATATATATATATATATATATATATATATATATATATATATATATATATATATATTTATATAAATATATGTATATATATACATATATATGTAAATATATGTATATATTTTTTCCAATAGTCAAACTTGATTGAAGTTCAGGCAATTTAAAATATCTATAGATGGTATCTCATTTATGATACAAAGTAAAGAAGAATTGCATACTTTTATACCTGGATATATATATTTATATATATATATATATATATATATATATATATATATATATATATATATATATATATATATATATATATATATAGATATATAGTACAGGTATGTAAGTTTACAATTATTGGTTACCTCTTGGAAAACTAGGTTCTCAATATTTGAATATGTTATTAATTAACTCGGCTATCCGATGGAGAGTATTCACATATTTGAACAAGGCCCAAATAACATCTTTCTCAATGCTGTAATACGTAATCGAAGACGTGAATCATAAATTTTGTCTATATAGTGTAGGTACTTTGCAAGTTTGTTTGATTTACCATAAAATTCATTTGACCTTTCATTATCATAGATGTGTTACATAAAATATGTGCTAATGTAGATTCCTCACTAACCGCAAAAAAACGCGTGAGCAGCAGTCAATGAGGTCGTATTTTCCGCTCAATGGGAAAATGAGCACAGTCAGTATGAAATTTTAAAAAAAAAGCTGGTGAGCCTCATCGCGAAGTGCAACATGTAGAGTGCGAAGCAGGTCGAGATGCGATACGAACGAAAAATATTCGGCAGCAAGGTAGGATGCGAATTGTCCCGGGCATGACCGCGAAGTGCATCTCGTGTGCAAAATACTGTGTGATGAACTCCCTACATTAGAATGGGAGCGGTTAAACTCACAAAGGATTCTACCTCAACATGAACTCAGTCCACGTACCAAATTTCCAATCTCTAATTTAATCTGATGTGGGGGTGAGCAAATTCTCAAAAATTTCGAAAAAACAAGATATCTTGACGTAAAAAATGATGTAGTTGAAAAAAACAGCAACTTAGTCCACTTACAAATTTTCAACCCTGTATCGCATTCTGAAGGGGGAAAATATCCGTCTTTATTTATTAGCTCCATCCCCTCTTCAAAAAAACAATTGAAGGCTTAAATTTGAATATGATTTTCATAATTGATTTCTACATATTTAACCACCGGCATATTTATTTCCCCTCGAAATGCGATTCGAACGGAATAAATAATGGTTTGAAACCAAGGGCGTCGATAAGGTGGAGGGGGTTGCGGGGGTAATTACCCCTCCCCCAAGATAGACTTTTGACAAAAAAAAATTTTTACCTACACTTGACGAAAGAAAACAAAAGTGTATTATCACCAATTTTATTAATTAATTAAAATCGATATTAATTAATTATGTTTATTTTCATTAAATATTACCTAAATTTTGTTACCTTATAATTCTTTTCCTCAACATGCCAAGGGGCAAAGGCATACAAACAATAGTGTTTTGAAAATTTAGCTTGTTAATCGAAAGGAAAATTAGAAAACAACTGCAGATACCAAATTTCAGCTCATTTAGTTTAATGTTAGTCGTTGGAGATGCCAGTATGTACCCAGAAAAAATATTCATGAATACACAAATATCATCATAAAATTGGCAGCGGTTGAAGAAATTTACGGTAACTTATATAGTTTCATTCTGTCTCGAAAGCAATCCCTGGAACCAAATTTTAGCTCATTCAGTTCGATATTTTTTGTTCTTGGTTTTGGGACAATGAAAACTGCCTTCATCCATTTTGCATCTACAGTAAGGGTTTACACAATTACACATAACAATTCATTTTAAACTTATTTTTAACAATAACAATGTATTAATATTTTCTACAACACATTGATAAACATTCAAATGTGAAGTAGAATAAGAATTGTTTTCATTTTACAATACCGATGATCTATAGATGGAAGTAATAGATAAAACATTAAACATATAATATAGCTCTAAGTTATAAACGTCTGATAGGGCAGAGTTCCATTTAACCAACGGCAAATTAGCCCAGAAGAAGTTTAACCTTCTTCAACATCGATATAATATAAAAACAAAATTTTGGGTTGTTATGAATAAGACAGCTATTATGTCAATAGAATAATAGACATTTTATTTTAAATATTTTAATATAAATTTCGGGAAACTCCCTAAATAAAAGAAATTTGGTTTTCATCGAAAAACATCATTAGCCAGAATATCTGCTTATTTTTAGCCCAATTAAAGAAAATATTGTTATCAATGGATAGGAATACACCAATTTATTTAGTTGAAAAATTAATATTATAAAAAAGTTCACACACAGTGTGAAAATTCAGATAAGTAGCCTACTTAGCTTGGGCAGAAGCAAGTATAATATCTGATGTCTGACAAATTACATAGATGCCCCTTGAATAACCGCAATAGCTTATAGGCGTTCTCGTACCAAGCTGATTCTGAATTAAATTTTAAAATGAAGAAATCCTCCATGAGGGATTGATCCCATTACCTCTGGATTAGAAGTAGTTCACAACTCTATCAAGCTTGCTGATTTGTTTAGTTGCTTATGTTGATACAACTGTAGATATAAGTGTGAACACTCTATTATTTTTGCTTCGTTAATTTTGAATAACCCGAATAGTAAAAGTTTATCTAAATGACAGCTTATGACAAATCTCTATTCTAATATATCTATGATCCAAGATTACACATTTCAATACACCATAAATGAACAGATAAGACAAATAGGACGCCATTTCTATCGGTTCGGTTCGGTAATACGAAGGCCCAAACAACACATATATAGTGTGTTGCGTATACTTGTATTCTCATTATCTCGCAGGCTAAATCCTATTTATGAATATGTTTGTATCTTTTTGGTGTCGCTTTTTCGTTTCATCGAATTTCCAAATCACAGCAGTTCTAAACAAGTTTCAATTCAATATCAAATTTTGAAGACAAATGTCAGTGATGACGTATTATCTTGGAATATGAAAAACTTTACCTATACTTGATTGCTTGATTCCATTGTTACCGAAGAGTGTATAAAACTATCTCAAAATATTAGAATGGTATGTTGTTATTTACTAATAATTCACAGGAAATTGATATACCTGCTAGATGATCAAAATTGTGTTAGGTATCATGTTTGATACTCAAGTTAATATTCAATACGTTTCTCAAAAAATTTGATAAATATGTACATAATTACAAGCTGAAAATTGAAACAGATTTGATTGATATCGATTTCACACCTGTTATAAATAATATAATAATTATCATTTAAGCATCATCACTTATTAATGTTGTTTACTGATGGAGGAGTGATTCGTAAAATCTCTTCTCAACATCAATAAAACTCGTGAGCATCAGAGCTCCATCACTTGAGTCGTATTTTTGCGCGAAATGCATCGCATCGAAATGCGATTCTTGTGAATTGAAACATATTTTGAAATATCATTCTTAAGAAGCAAACCGAATTAAAAAGTAGAACATAATTAATTTTTCAAAAATAAAATTCGCGAAGTGCATCGTGGTTGTGGAAAAAAAATGAAAGCATTGAAGAAAGGCACCTCAACATCAACTAAATCCACATACCAAATTTAAAACCTCTATCTTAAAAAAAATTCTAATCACCACGAAATACAACGCAGTTTAGATAAAGAGTTGAAACCAAAAAATGATTTTTTCTACAAATGTCAAAAAATGTCAAGGTTCGAGCATTGACAACAATATGCGAAGTGACCCTTTTTTTCATTCTCCTTCGTTACCATGACACCGTGCGCGAAGTAGTGTGCGAAATACTTACTTCGCACACTGCATGTAAACTATATGGGATTTTTATATTTTAACCTTTATGTTCCTCAATCAAGCAAAAATCCAAGAAATCATTTATTTATTTAATTTTCGGTAAATGTCAGTATAATCTAAATTTGACTGTAAGAATTCGTTGTATATTCGTTTTTGTATCGGGTACTTTAACAATCAAAATGGAATTTTTATCTTCTATGTCATCGACCGTATTTTAGTGAGTTCCTCACGGCGGCAAGCACCCGAAATACCCAGTATTAAAACAACCTAAAAGGAAATCAGTAATTTAAAAAACACATAAAACAATCATCAAAAATCTACCTTAACCAACAAATAGGTTTCATCATCTGCCTCTCTTATGAATTGTTCAACTTCCTCTCTAGTCAACACCTTAGATTTCTTAGGATGGTTTCCAACTGACAATTTTTTCAAATATGGAACCAACTTGGTGAATTTCTTAAAATCCACGTTTTCTTTAACATTGAGTGTTGCTTTCAACATATAGTATATATTGCCCAAAACGTGAAACACTTCAGTTTCTTAGACTTCTCTGCAAAATATGCCAACAGCACATTTTCGGATATTTTTCTGGCTTTATTTGCTTCACACCACTCTTTAAATTGCTGATATGCATTTTCATACTGGCGCCTCGACTTCTCCGGTAAAAGATTTGAAATTGCTGAATTGGCCGCATCTGTCAAGTTAGGTGGGGTACTGCTTACTTCATCGTCGCTCGAAATTTCCATTATTTTACAGTTATAAATATCACGCACGAAATTGCGTGAACTGTCACTTTGAAATAATTGTCAACAAATGCCATTTTATTTCCATAGTTACAGTAATTACTTGATTTGGAAAAACAGTTCAATACTATTTTTCATATTAAGCTAATGCCCGCCATATACGCTACGGTAGACCGGAGAGGTTTACCTGCGCAGGTATACCTGCGCAGGTAGACCGGAGCGTATGTGGGGATAGTATTTGCATTTTTTGTACGTACACAGACCTGCGCAGGTATACCTGCACAGGTTTCCTATCCGGTCTACCGTAGCGTATATGGCGGGCATAAGCATGTTACTTATTTTAGAACAATATTTTTGACGTTTGTAGAAAAAATTTTGTTTGCATCTCATGCGCGAAATACTTTGGTGAACTCGACTATTTTTTTTAACTCGGCTGCGCCTCGTTAAAAAAAATCAGTTCTCGATCACCAAAGTAGCATTTCGCGCACTAGATACAAAAATAACTATTTATTTACAACTATATATGTAATGTCATCATTACTGACGTTTAAAAAGTCTGAAACTGACATATTACCTACTTTCACTTCCCACCCACGAGTGGGAAATTTTCCACCCGTGAGAGGATTTTTTTCTGTTTATTTTGAGAGAAGATGTCTTCTGGTGCTTCATCTAAGAAAATATCAACATTTTCTTGGGTAAAGGTATTTGATTTCTTCGGTTTATAATTGGCATTTTGCCTTTTTAAAAAAGCCATTAATTTTCCAACACATTGATATGTCAACCTTGTCTCTGATAATTAAGGTTGTTTTTATCATGGAATACGTAGACCATAAGGTTGACGATTTCTTAGTCTTAGCCATTTCACTGAAGTAGGCATGAACGATGTTTTCCGATGCAGCTTTTGTGACCCCTTTTTTGGCGCACCAATCTCTGTACGTATTATATGCTTTATCATACCTCGGTCTACTTTTTTGGGGCATAAGATTTTCTTCAGCTTTCTCCGCTGCTTCCTTTATGTCTGGCGGTGTGCACTCCAGCTCTATATCCGACATTTTATAAAAAAATTAAATTACACGGTCCGGACACTGACAAGAGCTGACAAATTTGAAGTGTTCATTAAACACCCGCCTACTCACTATTGGGAAAATAAGTTATTTGTTGTTAGTTGTCATCATCTTTCTATGGTTGTCTTTGTAATTTTATTGTTGACGTTTGAGAAAAAATAATGAAAAATTTGATAGTTGTGAATAAAATAGCATACAAACCTCAGTGGAAAGTTACATCACTGTCTCGAGATATTAACTCTCTCGACAGTAATATAACACTTCCCACCTCGGTATGTAATATACTATTATAGGCGTCCGAAATTAAGATCGTAGCGCCGGAACGGCTAATATCGGTACTAGAGCATGGGAGATTAGCTGTTTGTTTACATTGGTTGTAATGGTATTTACGTTCATTTCGTTTTGAGTTTTCGAACGTTTATCGTCGTAATTTGTGTTTTTTTTTGGACTTTGTAATTTCTTGTGATATATTGTGTTTGGATTGAGGACAATTTAATCTCTGTTCAACAGTAGATAACCTACCTACATCAAGTTGAAATTTACACTGAGTTTTTATCATTGAAGATGAAAATCAATAATAAAATAAAGTAGAGGACGAATAAATTAATTGGTTGAATGAACTATGTATACCTCATGAAAAGGCTGTATGATAGAACACCTATTTATTTAAAAAATAAAAAAACTTTCAAAAGTTTCAAGAAAACATCTCTGAAATGTCTACTTTCATTACGAACTGAAGAATTTTTGAGTATAATGGACAAAACTAAGTACTTACCAGCAAAACTGAAAGAAACAACATGAAATAAAAGAAGAATTAATATGAATACTCTGCTTCAATGGTTTGAACGTAATAAGTTATTATTTTTTTTGAATTTTCCTGACGTATAACAGCTATCCTAAAAGTACGGTGGACTTCAGAGAGTTTGGTTTTTTTGATAGAATCTCTGTTTTCCTGATTATATAATTGAATATTTTAGTTTTACCTAGCTATAGGTAGGTTGTTACATGAAAGAAAATACAATAATTTAGAATCTCTGGATGATGGCCCAGGTTCAGATTCCGATAAAAGTGGAAGATTTTTCGTTGGAATAGCATTGGACTTCAAAAACTCTACGTTTTCGGTTAGCTGAAAATTGCACATCATTAGTTGGTATAATTCTATATGGAAAAATCCACAAACTTACTACAGGGAAAATAATTATTCTCAGTAAACTGTAAAGAACAACTCTCTTGTGCTCAGACATTTTTTTTCAATCTTCAAGTTATGAATCCACACCTTTCTTCTGTCCATCATTTCCTTGTTTCCCAACTTTGTTTGGAATGCAACTTTGAATTGTCCAGTTTTCGGAAAGGTATGTAAGCTATATTCGGTTTTTTTTTGCCCAATTTGAACAATAGAATACACAACAATAGTGATTCATCTCTTCTGAACGTTTGTAAACGATCCAAAATACAATTAAAACTCAACAACTTCTCATATAAAATACACGTTGTTGTGAATAGAAATTGTTAAATCACTTTTTAAGTTATTTTCGACGCAGTTTATCCATAGCTCAAATAAAAGTATCTTTTCCATATATATATTATTATTTTCCATCATATTCAACACACGTAAACAAATGTAAACAAAGCAATCTATCCCCCATGCTCTATTAATATTCGACACCGGTAGGGGGCGTATCGCTTATATGTTTTCCCTATTAAGTCAATGTAGTTACCAATTTTCAACCCCCTCCAACTCAATCTGCAGAAGCTGTAAAATTCGGTAAAATTCAACCAAATTTTGATGATAAATATATATATATATATATATATATATATATATATATATACAGTGGCGTAGATAGGGGGGGGATCAAGGGGATCAATCCCCCCCATGAGCCTACGAAAATTATAATAGAATTGAATAAAAGTCTTCGTATCTACGTATTTAAGTATACATGAAATTTATTAAGCACTAGCACCTCTTTTGGTATTATGTATGTGCGATTATATGAAAATCATCTAGATATGTTTTCGTGGCGACTGTGCAATTGTGTGTGCAATATCTTCTTATAATTTCAACATTATAATTAATCAAGAAATTGAATCGTTTATCTAATTTTCGGTGAAGTAACTAGTAGTTTTGAGCATATTCTATTCAATGTTCAATTAGTAAGTTTAATCGGTCACTATGAGCAAAAAACATTTTTAAGAATTTTCCAATGGGTCTAAAAGAAAATTTTCATTTCGAAAGGAAGAAGTCAACCGAAAGCACCTCGCACTTCTTCTCTTTATAAATTGTATACTGTACTTACTATTAAACAAGCCTGCTCGAGCACTTGTTTAATGGTGTAGTATTATATCTAAAGGACGAGCAGTTTTATTTAATAGTATAGGTAGGTTAAAATTTAGAAAGAAAAGAAGTGCGAAGAGGTTTTGATTGACTTCTTTCTTGGTAAATAAAGTTTTTCATGTCACACACGTTTTTTGTTCCTAGTGACCGATTAAATTCCTGTTTACATTCGAGGAGCGTGACTTCTGCTCATAGAATATATTCAATCAATATTTAATATTTCGAATATTTTCTGAGGTATAGTAGGTATCAAAAAATCAATTACTCCATAATATTTTGAAGTTAATAAAATTTTTCTGTGCTGGCGTTCAATCCATTTCTGGACTATGAGAACCATGAGAATATAGTCTAGTCAACAAGTGTTTTTTTGTTTAATTTTTTTCATGAGTCTCGGAAAAATATGAACAAGGTGTCATTTGATTCGAAAGAGCATGAAGATATTTTTTGAAAAAAATTTATGTTCCGTTCGCGGAAATTGTAAGAGTTATAATCGATTCACTGAAAGAAAATATTATCTCAAAAACTAATTGATATTTTTGATATCTAAATACATATACAAAAAGTGGAAATTTTCTGAAAGAAAGTCTCCCGGAACTGTAGGATTAATATCTATAGTTTTCTCAGAGTAAAAATAAGGCCGACAACAGGTAGTCTGGCTTGCGAAAGTAGCGCCCATTTGGGACACTTTAACAATAAACATTGTTTAACTATATTGAATATTAAATTAAGGAATGAAAAATTTCAGGTTCTTACTGGATAGGTAAATGAATAATAATCTAGTGGCAAAAAATTTTTATCGTGATTTTTCAATTGGTTATGCAATAGTTTTTTGCTGCTTGAACGAGAACATTGCAAGTGTAATAACTGTTGAACTATAAATCTGATACTTTTTTCCTTTCTTGGAGCTAGTTTCAAAAAAATGCAGAATAGATCCCTGTTAAAAAAAATTAATTTTTCAGTTTTTTATTAACAATTTACGCACTTTAATTAATCATAACTTCTTTTTCTTGATAAATAACGCATTTGTTCATAACAATTTCTTAAACAGTAGGAGATGAAAATTGAAGGCGCCATTTGCAAGTAGCTTCCGATAATAAAAAATGGGTTATTAAAATTATTTTAAAAAATCCATTTTTATTTTGCAAAACTATACCTACGCAAATTGTCAATAGACAACTGAAAAATTGATATTTTTTCAATAGGAATTTACTCTGAAGCCTTATAATAATAGCTCCAAGAATGAAAAATAATTTCAGATCTATAGTGAACAGTTATCACACTTACAATTTTCATGTTTAAGTTCAAAAAAATTGTTAATTAACTATTGCCTAACTAATTGCAAAATCGCTATTATCGCCAGATTATTGCTCATTCACCGATTTAGTAACTGTCTGAATTTTTTTTCCTTAATTTTCATATTCAATATGGAAAAATAATTGTTGAAGTGTCCTAAATGGGTGTGACTTGCCCAAACCAAATTACCCGTTTTCGGCCATAATATTTTTACCTATCTGAGAAATTTATGAATATTGATCCTAGAGTTCCAGTAGTTGAGTCTTTCTTTTTCCTCTTCTTTTCGAATCTTTCTTCAGAATTCAAAAATCTCAATTAATTTTTGACTTATTGGCGTAGAATCAAACCCTCTTTTCAGTATATTGTTTACTTTCACAATTTTCGTGAGCGAATTTTTATTTTTCTCAAAAAACGTCTATATGCTATTCCGAATCGAGTGACACCTTGCTCATAGGTGTCTCATAGGAGACTGCTGAAAAAAGTTCAACAAAAAAGCACTTTTTGACTAGACTAAATATATTAGAAAGAATTTCGATGTTTTTCAAGCATGATTTATACAAAATTGACAAAGCAGTTGATAAATTCATCAAAACTGATGAGTTTTATCAAAAATTTCTGCCACACCTGTTGTTCTCGTTACTTGAAAGTGTGGAAGAAATATTTAAATCGTAAAGGTGATGTTACGCCTAAAAATTCAATAATAGAGCTTGATGATTGGCTAGAAATTTTTTTTTTCGAATATCAATATGTTGTTCAGAATATTAGCTACGCTGCCGGTATCGACGTTTGAAGCGAATAAAAACGATTCAAAGGAGCACGATAAAAGAAGTGGACTTGTAATGACCCTTCTGAATATATGAAATTCACTGCAAATTAAAAACTCATGTTTGTCTATTTTTTTGCTCTTGAACGGTTAGGTTAGGTTAGAAATTTTGTTTTCGAATATCAATATGTTGTTCAGAATATTAGCTACGCTGCCGGTATCGACGTTTGAAGCGAATAAAAACGATTCAAAGGAGCACGATAAAAGAAGCGGACTTGTAATGACCCTTCTGAATATATAAAATTCACTGCAAATTAAAAACTCATGTTTGTCTAATTTTTTGCTATTGAAAGGTTTGGCTGCTCTGGCAATTAATCGTGACATTGGAATCACAGCTGACGAAGTCATGAATGTCAAAAAACGACGAAAACTAGATTTTCTGCTCTAATTTTCCAAAGAATATGTTCAATGATTCATATATCCAATTTAATATGATTCAATTTTTCACCAATTTTTGATAAATTTTTTCCAATTCAAATAATTTGAATTTTTTGCAATTTAATTCAATTTTTCTGCTTATTTTGTACTATCTACATGAAAGATTTATCAACAAGAATAGAACTTTAGAAGAAAAACTTTTTGCACTAAGTCATATCCCGCCCCATCGCAAAAAGCTATCTACGCCACTGTATATATATATATATATATATATATATATATATATATATATATATATATGTATATATATATATATATATATATATATATATATATCAGACATGAAACATTTTCCGAAAATCGTGGTCTAGGAGGTCTTTAACGGATGGGAAAAATACTCCCGCACCTGACTGCTTACCTTCGATACACTGCAATAGTATGTATTTTATTGGATAAAATACGACTCAAAAGCAGCGCCACCAATCAGCAACTGCGGGAAACAACTACTGACCAAATGAAAGCTGTCGAACTTCAAATGTCAAATGATACAATTTTATAACAAATTGGTAAGAAATTAGTTCGTATATTTCATACCACTATAGTTAGAATACTTTATTATACATATTATTTGTTTGAATGAGTAGCCGAAATTCAAAAAGGTTGGATAACAAATTCATTGAAGATATAAGGAATGGAACTCAGTATAACAATAATACTAATCACAAAAAAACAACCAAAATTAAATATAAATTCAGAATCGATAGAATTTGCCTTAGGGCCACCTTCTCCCAACATTTTAGGATTCGAGGCCAATTTCCGATCATAATGTGATTCGCGTCCCCCCTTACTATGACCTAATACTAAAATACTAAAAAAACGTTCTCTTTTGTTTGGATTGTGTGTGCAGATCATTTTATTTGTATCTGGCACCCTCAATACAATAAACTGTAATACTAAAGAAAATATATCTTTTGTGGTGTGTGTGCTCGCTCCCCCCTTCGGTATGCTCGCACCCCACAGGTTGAGAAACGCTTAAGCTTGCCTTATGCTTTTCTCAACCTGTAGGGTTGAGAAAGCTTGCCTTAAGCTTAAGTTATGTACTTCATGATGAGAAGATAATTCTTCACAAGTCATGTCATCTAATTTCAAATACTTCTGCATTTCAGACATGTTGGCAAATGTATATTATGATTGATAAAATGATAAATTACCATTATAAATCAACATAAGTAAAACACTTGGTTTGATTCTACTTCAATTGGTATATTTACTCTACATTTGTTCCGGGCTATTAACCAATTATCCGGATATCCTGAGGTCTATTTGAACATTAGTGATGGATAAGTTCTTGGAGCTGACCGATGTAATCTCTAAAGCTTCTAATCTAAAAGGTCCATCCCCATTCCTTCATTTAGTAAATTCAATATCTCTGGATTATCTAATTCTATTGGCTGGTCCGAGATTCATACTTGCGCATCAACCAACACATAAACATTTTTCATCATAACCACACAACTTCAACTTTCAATAAATTTGCAGATTACAAGATATGTTGCAAGATGGGAATTGAATATCTTATCTGGATTATCTTTCAAATATTTATCAGATAAATGGAAGTAGGTACCTATCAGATTTATCGACGTACAGTTCAGTAACACACAGGTGAGTAAAATATTCAAATGATACTTGAGTAAGAAATATTACTGGAAAAATTGAAATAGAACTATTGAAAATACGATACCAGATTCTGCCTCTTCTCATGAATTAGTTTATTTCGTAAGAAAAATTTGTTTTAACTGCACTCTTGATCCACGATATACTTCAATCATACAACAAACGCTCTTGGTCTCTAGTCATTTGAAGTTACCCGGCGATATATGAAACACATGAAATATTGCTTCTGCGTATAGGCGACATATTTGATTTCGATTAGCCAGTAATGACCTTATTTATACCTTGATAGGAGACAATATTTAAATTTGATCGTTCCCCAATGGTAGAATTCGTCTTCGCAGCTGTTGTGGATGGTCGAAGGAGTTTCAATGTCATCTTAGATCTTTATAAATTCTTTTAATTCAAAGTAGAATAATATAATCATCAAGCTCATTGTATACTTGCAACCTCGTTCTTCTCATGTTACTAAAATAGTTAAAGGAAATATTAGAAAATTAACATCGAGATATTCTTCTTCAGCTTATCTGAAATATTCGATACATTGATATGACTTCTATGTATGTTACATTTTAACACAATTAGAGAAATTTTCTAATTCCTATATAAAAAAAATATTTATTTGTTGTATAAAAAAATTATTTGAGTATCTCCTAATTGCTCGTTCCAAACAGGAATCTAGGATTGAGTTGAAGGTGTGTGATAATTGAAAGAAAAAATATTTGGCTCAAAATTCTCCCTGAAGTGTGTAACTGCAGCGTCGACCTCAGTCGGGAAAATGATATATATTTTTATAAAATATGCTCGTGGATTGAAATAATATAATATTAAGTATTATTGAAACATTATCAATTAGGCGAGTTCATAGACATTTCCAGACTGTCTTGGTCAACTACATTAAGAGGAAGATGTAGTATGCACCATCGAAGACTTTGATTTAGCTAATTGTGAATTTCGCTACTTGATTAATCAGTTGAGTCGAGACCTTTTATCTCAGCAACATGTTCTGCGACATTTACAAACTGTCTTGGTTAACTGCAATATAAGAGGAAGAACTAGTATGCACCCTCGAAGTCTTCAATTCAGCTCATTTCAAATTTCGCTACTCTATTCGTCAGTTCAATCGAGATAAAAGTACCGCATATTCAACGTCAAGAAAATAGCCAATCTAAATTTATCAATAAGAGGTACCTGATGTTGAAAGTTGAAAGATTATATTCATAATATAGTCCAGTCGAATTAGATGAAAATAATGCTCCAGTTCGGAAGAAATCTCATCAAGCTGAAATTTGGCATACACCTTTATAACGTCGTCATAAACAATGTGTAAAAAGTGGACCACGAAATCACGTGCGCGTCAAAGGTTATTCGAGGTCAAAGGTCATGAAAATAGCCCTTTTCTTTAATATCTCGCTTGTTGATGGTCGTACGATAAAATGTTTCATACAAAAGTTGTAGAGGAGGTAATTCTCTACAAAAAAGGAACTATGACATTTTCACGTAAGAGTTATAGTCTTTGAGCGATATATCGGGCAGCTGCGAAATCCTAACACAGCGCCCTGCCATCATACGACCTTTTTAGTTGTGTTTGGTCCGTATACGTGATTAGTCGTGTGTTTTGTGGTATACAAACATTGAAATTTTATTTGTACTGTTCATATTATATTACATTGCCTACTAAATGGAGGGTAGTTTTTTATTTGTAATGACTTACTATCGGTCGGTAAAACAGTTAATGTTGAACGTGGATTACAAACGTTAAAAACCGTTAGTAATGAAAGGGAAGATGGGTGTATTGAATTTTCAAACAGTGTTAATTCAGTGACGGTTCATGTAGAGTATCTTTAAGGGTATACACATAAGGAAAACCTTGCCGCATTCAAAAGACAACGTGATGAAGAGGCCGCAGGCACATCAAACCCACAGATATCCAGATCTTAACAAAATAGCAGAAATATTTAAAACAAAAAACTGTCCAATCGCAGACATTTTTAAACATGGATTGCAATTTATTTTAGCCATGTATGGTGCTCCAAAACACGAGGACTCCATTGATAATTATAAGTTTTTTACTTTTGCCAAATTGACCAGAAATAATAAACCAATCAAATTATCATCACTTCCACCCACAACTAGTGCCACCCAACGGCATCTACTTCTTATGTATTATCAAATACAAGTGTTACTTGGTAACACATTAAATCCTGAACAGTGGGGGTGGGCTATGAATGACAATATTTTGGATCCTGTCACTACATTATTACCACCCGCACCTGAAGAATTATTGTTGAATATGATTTTTTGTAATTGTACAAAAAGCTGTAGTACTAACTGTGGATGCAGAAAAATAGGACTTAGCTGTTCAATTATTTGTGGACATTGCCGTGGTCAATCATGCTTGAATTCAAGTTCTTCGAATGGTTTGGATGAAAATATAGACGATATAGACGACCCTTATGAATATGAAGGCATAAACCCACTAGACTGTCTGCTGAAGAAAACGACGCTGACGAACACCAAAATAACGAAGAATAAGACATTCTAATGCAAGGCATGCCATTATATGATGAGTAAACCTAGAGTTGAGTTATTTGTTAGTAATTAAAATATTATATTTTATCACTTTTTAACGATGTAAATGGACTAAGGAAAGAATGCATTTTTATTATCGTTATGTAATCGTAATTTTCTAAATGGTGAATACTGCAAGTGAAATTACATATTATAAATATTCAAAAAACCATCTTGTACAAGCTCAAAGCGAGAGAATAACGCAAGCTGTTTGTTTTTAGTGAAAACCCCAAATTTCTTTAAAAATATGTACTTTGTAGGCTTCATAGCTCAAAGACTATAACTCTTACGTGAAAATGTCCTACCTAGTTCCTTTTTTGTAGAGAATTATCTCCTCTACAACTTTGGTATGAAACATTTTATCGTACCACCAGCAACAAGCGAGATATTAAAAAAAAGGTTATTTTCATGACCTTTGACCTCAAATAACCTGTGACGCGCAGGTGATTTCGTGATCGACTTTTTACGCATTGTTTATGACGACGTTATGAAGGTGTATGCCAAATTTCAGCTTGATGGGATTTTTTCCGAACTGAAAATCTAATTCGACTGGGCTAAATAGGGTGCCATGGTTTGATGACAGTAAGTTGATCTTACATTTCACAGTCATTATAAGGCCGGCCGCACATTTCCTACAATCGGTTCCGATTGTCTGAAACGATTGTCGGATCAGGGCATCTGACGCTCAAATTTCTATACTTTTATACGATCATATCGCACACCTACGATCCGATATCGGATCGGACGTCCGACTCGGATGCACGAGCAGTGCGTCCTACCAATCGGACCGATAAAAAGTCTGATCCGACTACCGGAAGGCAAACCGTGCATTGTTTTTGCATAGTCTACCGCAAACATACGATTATTTCTGTCAGTTTTTGACAGGGAGTATAGAAAAAGGAATTTTCAAACCATGTGCGATCATAGAAATCTTAATATATATCTGATAGTATATAATTATCTATGTATGCGATACTGAAAATTTGATTACCACGGTCGAAAAATATCCCTGCTTGTGACATTCAAATAAAATCGGACGTATTTTGTCGGCAGTGTGCGCTAGTGGTCCGATTTGAAATCATTTCAGACAATCGGATCCGATTGTAGTAAATGTGCGGCCGCCCTAAGTTGTAAAATGCAGCGATACACGGTAAAACAGCCTGCTTTCATTGTGAAAACTTATTATGAAAATAAGTCTTCTGTCATAAAGACATTTCGCAGAATTCGTGGTTACTTTGGTCCCCATAACCGCCCAACAGAAAAACCGTTCGCGGTTTTGTGCATAAGTTTGAAACTGATGGATCTGTCCAAGATGTAAAATCTCCAGTACGTGAACGTGCATGCCGTTCTGTGGAAAACATTGAAGCGGTTCGTGAAAGTGTGGCTGAAGATCCAGAAGTTTCTGTTCCACGACGTGCGCAGCACTACTTGGCTTTCAGCAAAACCACAAAGTGGAGAATTTTAACAAAAGATTTGTCTTTCCAATACGAGATACAGTTAACTCAAGAACTAAAGCCAGCTGAGCACTCACAGCGCCGTACGTTTGCTAATTGGATACTCCAAAATCAGGCTGTTGATAATGACTTATGCAAGAGTAGAAAGTTTAGCGATGAAGCCCACTTTCATCCAAGTGGGTATGTAAAAACACAAAACTGTCGCATTTGGAGGAATGAAAATCCAAGACGCATGCAGTCCCAACGTTTGACTGTTTGGTTCTCTTTGTAGGATGGGGGCATAATAGCGCCATATTTTTTGAAAATGAAGACGGTCAAGCGGATACCGTCAATGATGAAGACCTGCGGTAACGTTACCGCGCCATGATAAACGAATTTTTGTAGCCAGCATTAAGGGAAATGGAAGTTAACACTATGTGGTTTCAACAGGATGGTGCGACATGTCACACCGCCCGAGAAACAATGGTCTTATTGCAGACGAAATTCAGAGGAAGAATCTTATCGCGAAATGGTGATGTTAATTGGCCGCCAAGATCATGCGACTTAACGCCCCTCGATTACTTTCTGTAGGGCTATGTTAAAATTAAGGTTTACGCGAACCATCCAGGAACCATTCCGGATTCAAATAGCGAGTTTCGAAACATAATTCGAGAAATTCTACCACAAATGTGTAGCGACGTAATCTCGAATTTTGCCAAAAGAGTTGTGTCATGTCACAGAAGCCGTGGTGGTCATTTGAGAGATATTGTTTTTCACACTTAATTGTAATATCTTTAAAATATTACTGTAAGAATATCAAAATTATCTAGTTTATTTTGTATTTTGTTTACCACCAAAACCCGGTACCTCTTGTTGAAAAACCGATACAAGTAAGAACATCAGATACAGTTAAGAGATCAAGTAGTGTTTGATGATTTCGATGTGCATATAGATGAAATCAGTTTTGAACATTTTTAGAAGGTGAATTATGATGAGATCGACCTTGACAATTTTTTCATTTGAATATGACTATGCAATCTGTCAGTAAATTCTTCCTAATAAAACTGAAGCACTTGTGAAATAGAGGCATTTACTTATAGTGTGACTATTGTATTGATATCATCCTAATCTAGTCATATTATAAATTGGAATTCCCCTCTAATCATGAGATGGTTTTCACATAAAGTAAAAATAGATAACTAATCTATTCCATGGTGTAATATAGCTTATCTTGAAATCCATTTAGGTATTTCCAGTGCTGTTGAAGATTATCATTAAAATTTTGAGAGCTAATAATTCAATTTGAGCAATAATTGCTTGGCATAGTAACTTTTGCTATGAGTGTGAATAATAGTTATTTTTATATATATAATCACATATAATCTTTCAACGGGATTACGAAAAATTTTTAACGACACACGGCCAATACGCAAATAACGGATTCGATTACTTAGTTATAATACAATATCCAACCTCATCCGTTATTTGCTACATATCATGTTACGTTAATAACTATAACAATCTATGAAATATGCAAAAATGGACCATAATTTGAATAGAATAAATCCGGTTAAAAAATTCTGAACAGATTCATCATGTTACCTATAAATGTTGTTTTCTAACTGAGAGATGTTATTTCTAAGTCTATAAGGAGCTAAATTATTTCGATAAGCATACGAGGATAAAAAACTTCTTGGGTTAATGGCGATCCCCGTAACGATATTAAAATCATCAGACAAAAACCTTACTTTTACATGATAATTGATAAGATTCATTGAATTTGGTTTCCTTAACACACACTCATCTTCACTGAGAATCGGATGCATGAGCCAAATATCCAATGCTGTGGTAAGTTTTTTGACAAAACTCTTCCTATCACAGTAACACAAAAATCCTGAAAAATTTCAGCGTAAGTTATAGTGTGGAGCGACGTATAAATGTAGAATAGCCCAGTTTGATGCAGTTGTTAATCATGTTTATGCGTAAAAACTATTGATAGCTTTCTACTATGCCATAGTCACCAATTAGTTTCGTTCGGGATCCGTTTTAAGAAATGAAATGACCATCGCGGTCCGTACAACACATGGTCGTCGCGGCGTCCGTCAATGCGGGGGATACATTTTTATTAAATTACGTACTATGTAGTGCAAGTTGATGTGTTCACTCGGTCCGCACAAAATGGGTCCGCGGTCCGCCATTTGGTGACCCCTGCCATAGTATGTAATTTGTCTGATATACGAGTGACATACATGCAAATTATGTTAATTTCAATCTAATTAACTTTTAAATATGTGAAAAACACTTAGGTCAGCATTACACAGAAGAATTTTGTACAGGGTCCCAGCGCTTCAGACTTTCCGGTGCCTTTTCACTCCTTTTTCGGCATCGAATTGATGTCAATAACATAGACTGGGAAAACAGAATTTCTGAGTTATCCAGGCACATTCGTGGAAATAATAATTGAAAATGATTCCGGCTATGACTTATATGTATTCTTCAAACAAAAAATGAAGAAATTCATACAGCTAATAATTATTATGAATGTTTTCATAGCCTAGAAGGAAAATAAATTGAAAATTAAGTTTGTTCATATTTCATATCGGGTTCAAATAGTTTATAAGCTCAGCCAGGTAAATCAATGTGGTAAAATCTTTAACTGTAATTCTTGGTAATAAATTTGATGAAACAAATTATTCAATTCGACTTAATGCGAAATTCTGAAAATTTTAAAAGTGAATTGATATGTCGCATTAGAGATAGTAGTAAAAGTGTGATTTATATCAGATTAAAATTAATTTGCATATTTTTTAGTGTCTCATTCTTTCTCAAATGAACTGGAGAAATGAACACTTTAACAAACTTCAAATTGGCTCGCCAATGTTTCGAGAAATTACATAAATTAACAATCAATGTTAACTTTAACCGAATTATTTATGTGGACAGAGTCGGTCTGGACAGGGCGGCAAGGCCGCAGTTGCCGCCTGGGTCAACCTTAGAAAATGTTGGAGGGCCAAATACAAAGTGACACAAACACAACTAAATATTATGCACTTCCACTGATCATAGTAGATGAAATGACTGATGATTACAGTATCCATGACAATTGAAAAAATTTGAAACAGGATTGTATAAAGTAATAATAAATCAAACAGTGCCGTAGTATACAAGACAGATTTGAAGCAAATAAGAAAATATATGAAGAATTTTCCTTACTGGCTCCCCGAAATTTTGGGAACATCTCAAATATTTCAGATCGTTATCAGTCCGAAAAATTAACATAGCTTTGTTAAAAACTTATATAATATAGATCACCAGACACCAGGACTTAAGAACTAGATTTTTCAAGACTATATTTATCTATAAATAGAAATAGAGACACGAAGACTAAACAGTATTTTAACAAAAATTCCGAAAGTGAATGTTTAGGTCATGGATTCACAAAGTGGTCCAGGTGGACCCCCAGGGGTCCACGGGAGACTCGACGGGGGTCTACTTTGGCGTTACAAAAATATGGGGGTTCACAATTCATAAGCGGGGGTCTACGAAAATTTATCTGGTTTCGATATTGAAGAAATAAAATGGTGGCTTGACTTCACCTATCAATGTAGGCAGATAATATTTTGAGTAGTTCAGCGACTGTTAGGTACTTGTAAAAACTTGCATATTCCATATTCAGTACATCGTGTCGACACCTGCAAAGCATCGCTCTCCGTCGTCCACAACTCTTGTTCAGGCTTGCAAAGGAGCGAAATACGACTTGTGGTGTGTGTGCTTGCAATCCTGCATGAACTTGTTTGATTCTTTACCAATATACCTTGGCATGCGAATGCCAAGGATAAACGTTAGGTAGGTACTTATTTCTTTCCTGAATTTAGAAAAGAAAAGTAAAGCGAATCGGTGATAGTGTTTGCCAGTGTCGGAAAAAGTGATCAGTTAACTAATTAACCAATAAATTCTCACTTTTCTCTCGAAAACTGTTAATTCGTGGTTGGAACTCAGCCCCAACGCAAATTTCCATAGTTATATCTAATCTTCACATTTTTTGTCGAGTTTTGGGAATATGGTAGAAATGTAACTGCAGGGGGTCCACCGGAACCAGCAAAATTTTCAAAGTGGTCTATGAGAAAAAAAGTTTGGGAACCTCTGGTTTAGGTTGTGTTCGCTGTTGTTTTGAGATTTTGCGTATTTATAATATGCATGTGTGTACGTATACAAGCTTATATATGGCTTATAAATATATAATTACCCTTTCGTATACACAGGTATCTTGTGAGAGGGTATATTCAAAATTAAAATGAATTGAAACTCGATTAAGATCAATGCTAGATGACGATCTATTGAAATCATTGTTACTAATGAACATTGAAAAAGACAAGTAGCAAAATCTATTACAATCTCTTGATATTCTAATATAGCCCTGATAGATACTTATTTAGTAGTATCTCTAAATTACAGTTTCTATCGTTCCTTCGCAAAACCTAGTAACTGGAGGTACTCTGACTTGTATTTAGTATATCAAATAGTCATAAACCTTTGAGCTAATATTTTTAATTTTGATCCATTCCATGACGTCAAAGTCGTATGCTCCGGTTTAATTTTTTTTATTCAACTTCAGTCAGTTTTATGAATGCTAAGCCTAGAAACTCCTAAAACAAGTTACTTACTTATGTAGTTTTACCATGAGAAAGATTTATGTTTTTGTACTTTTTATGTACCATAACAGAACCCCTGCAGTTAGAAGCAAACTTTTTTTGTAGTGTTCTCTATATTTTACATTCCTTAGAATTAATTATCTTCATTTTCCTTCTGTCTTTACTTTCTTCTTGTCGCTTTTATCTTTATATTACGTATATTTACGTTTTGTATGGAATCCTAAAAAGTTTTCATTCTTGTGTTCATTGAATCAACTTATTTATATCTTTTGTTTGTTATTTTACTTTTTGAATTGAAATAGTAGTTTTATTGATGAAAGTTGAAGATCCAAAACTTATTACAATTAATATTTCTTTGATGAAAAAGGGGTGGGCCAAATCAGGTACACTGCCACGTGGGCCAAATGGTTCCAGTCCGACAGGTGGATACTATTTCCTAGCTCGTTCATTTACGTGACGGAAGATCATTTTTGGATTTCGACAACAAATGCAAACGTTTTGCAAATCTAGTGGATGGTACAGTTTATTGATCAATGAATATATTTCTATTTGTGAATTATTCTTCATTGGCGACTCATATCATATACTGCAATAATACTAACCTATTGAACAAATTGATTGCCATGTCTATCTCAATATTTAGAAGTGAACCATAAGATGGATATTAACTTTTGAATAGAGATACCTACTCTGTATTGCCTCTAGTATCTAACTGAAGTAAACAAGTTGTTGTTGAACTCCTGATCTATGCAGGGCTGGATTAACCCTTTCCGGGCCCCTAGGCAACAACCCTGTCCGGGGCCCAGGTCTTTTCAAGTTAATAAAGAGATGTTAGTAACTTCAAGATGATCGACTCCAGGTATCCAGTTATTTCAAAGTCTTATGTGATATTACAACAACATGGTTGCTTTGCCTTGATCCAGTTTGCATGATAGGTTAGGAAAGAAAAATGAGACGGGACGCGGTTATTTTAGATTTGATCTTGTTAAACGCATTAAAATACAATAAAAGAAAGAAAACAGTTTTGTGAAGAACAAATTGGAAAAAGTTAACTTCCAATATATTTATTGATTTTGTACAGTACAGTAAGTTTAAATATCAACTTTTCTAACTTTTTTAGAAACAAAATCGTTTAAAACATCTTGGAAGTTAACCTTTCCTAATACATCATTTTTAATGGCCATTATCGACAGACGGTTCTGACATTGTTGAACGAAGACAGTTTGTTAGTTTTACTACTCGATACTAGATGGTTCTGTATGTATGAAGTATTTCATCAATTGACAACAAGCGTCGGAAGAAAGCAAAAATATTTCTGAGGAAATTCATACAAATTTTCAAATAAAAATTTCATTCGATGAATTTTTTTCTTGGTGCGTGCACGGGCCCCTCGTTGATGCGGGGCCCCTAGACAGTTGCCTACTCTGCCTAATGGTTAATACGGGCCTGGATATATGAACCATATTGCAGAGAAAACCTCTTCTTGTATTTATTCGCATTTAAGATTTTTGGGGTAGAGTATTATCAAGAAAACTAATTATAGGACCCTCATGTCAGTGTAGCTTACACCAATATTTACTATTCATCATTATCGGTCATCAAAACGCTGTGAATATCTAGAAAGTAGTAAAATTACTGACAATGTCTACTAAAGAGCTTCCATTATAGCCAATATGATTTCAAACCAATTGGCGAAAGATCTCAAAATCAATCGATAGTCAGAAAGCCTCAATCAATCACCCCCTCCCCCTCCAGCGGATAAAAAACATTACAAATCTGTATTTCAAATGAACTACTTAAATTATATCAAAAACATAGGTTTTGATGTACTTTTACGTTTAGTAAGTAAGTTCAAATCAAGTGCAGCTGACCACGTTTATTTTAACCTTCAGAATGGAGCTCGAATGGGCTTTAACTGAAAACCAAAACAAAAATATAAAATATTCTTCATTCTGTTGGTGATAGGAGCAGACAAATAGATAATCAAGCTTAAACAACAAAATTGACATCACGGAACTAGGGAACATTTCGTTTTCACTTATTAACTACAAATCCCCGATCCATTTATATTTATTTGATTTTTGAAACTTTTTATTACTTTTGTATTGTATTTGTCACAAAACTCAAAGTATCCAAATAAATTCATTTTACTTAGGTAGCCTGAAAAAGTTGTTAAAAACTAAAAATATTTGATAATAAGTTATTCATTTATTTTTATTTTTTGAGAAGCAGGAAATAACACACAGGAAACAGACGACAGTTTCACACTTATCTGTTATTAGGATTGAGTGCCAGAGAGGGTTAAAAAGCCTATTTCAGAAATTTTTTTTTTACCAAAATTTTTTTTTCACAATAACATCTTTAAAGACCGCTTCCCACAGAACTTCATTAATCCGCCACTGTTTTAGTCAGACTTTTGAAGTGACAATAGGAAGGTATATTTATATATATTTAACCTTCGGTATAAAAGACCTTTAACCTTTAATTCATCATCATCATCAACTAGCCCCTCTGCGTCCACTGCTGGACATAGGCCTCCCCTCTCTCTGCCCACTCCTCTCTGTTTTGAGCCTTCTGGATCCAGTTAGTCGTGATTCTCTTTATATCATCTGTCCAGCGCATTGGAGGTCTTTCCCTGCTTCGTTTGTCAGCTCGTGGTCTCCACTCCAGCATCCTTTTGGTCCACCTTCCGTCTGTCATTCGGGCCAAGTGTCCAGCCCAGTTCCACTTGAGCCTGGCGATACGTGCAATAATGTCGGTGACGCCTGTTCTTCGGCGTATGTCTTCATTTCTAACATGATCTCTCAGCGACACGCCCAGCATTGATCTTTCCATTTTACGCTGCGCTGTTCTAAGTCTGTTTGCGGATGCGATGGTCAAGGTTAGTGTCTCGGCTCATATGTTATGACCGGCAACACGCACTGATTGAAAACCTTTCTCTTCAAACACACTGGTAGGTCTCCTTTAAACACGTCACCGAGCTTTCCAAAAGCTGCCCATGCCAGGTTTGTCCTCCTCTTCTGTTCGCATGTTTGATTATC
Organism: Cynegetis impunctata; assembly: GCA_030704885.1. Taxonomy (NCBI): domain Eukaryota; kingdom Metazoa; phylum Arthropoda; class Insecta; order Coleoptera; family Coccinellidae; genus Cynegetis; species Cynegetis impunctata. The sequence continues at coordinate 3,583 of JARQZK010000007.1, read as the reverse complement.
TCTGGAGATTCGGATTTCATGGCCAAGGTATGTGTATTTTTCTACCAATTCTATCTCTTTGCCCCCCACTATAATATTTCCACTGGGGACCAGTTTTGTCATGAATTTTGTTTTTGGGACATTGATATTTAGGCCCACCTTAGTTAACCTTTAATTACCTACTAGAAAAATAATAAAGTACCTGTGACTTTGATTAAGGTTCGCAATATGTTTCCTATTATTTTTATATCTATATAATATTTTTTTTGTTACAGATTTATTGCAAAATGAGCCATCCAAGATATCCAGAGGTAAGGATATTATTTGTGACAAATTGTTAAGAACATTATTCACGGAAATTTATTATTTTTATTGTAATAATTCATCATCTGATCAAAAGTTCTATGTTTAGGTACTATATCACGGCTTGGATATTTCAATGTCACAAATAATTAATAAGATCACTAGTCATATGGCATAGGTTTTTTCATAAATAATGCCAAATTATTTTAAAGTTGGGAGATTGTCATACTCATAACTGATTCGAAGAAATTATACATTTTATCACCACAAGGCGGTTCTGAGTATCTTCTACGTCAATTTTCTGTAAAGAGAGCACCTTATCCAACTTTTAATATACTCTACCCCTCTAACAATCCTCAAGGAGGTGGAGTTTTTCCCTCAAATGTTGGATTCTGTAGGAATTTTTAAACGTATAACCAAAATATACCTAGCCCAAGTCTACAAGGAAGAACTAGTTATCCTCCACAAGGAAATTATCCGTACCCAAAGAGGAGCTGGTACGGATCATCATCATTTATCAAGATCATAATGTATGCGTTTATCTTTCAATGTCTGAAATGCTATGTATTAGTTCAAATTATGGAGGAAAAAAATCATGGATCCATATACATGATTTTTTTTTCCTTCATATTTTGAAGTTTTCCATTACAAGCAATATTTTATAATCAAGCGTACAAAATGGCGACCATCAGACTCTAAACACAAAAGCATCCTTATTATAAAACCTTCACCAGCATCTAATAACATACGCGGGATAACATTCAGAAAAGCTTCTCCTGATACGCTGTTTCCATAGGCGACTTGGTAAATAAGAAATTTCTTAAAATCAGTTTACTAAATGAAAATGCTCATTTTATGTGAAGAGTTATCGATAGGAATGTATTCAGGTATTCGATAGACAAAAATCATTGAGTCAACAAAAACATTACACATTATTAAATATACGTTCACAAAATTTTAAAAAAACATTATCCACCTGTCAGATAATAATCTTATTTAAAGGAACAAATTAAATCTACAAAAAGATAACACAAACACGTTTTTTTCCATAGAATATCATAGGTAAAAATAATTATAAAAATATTCTGTTTGTCAGTCAATTTAACTACTAGATATAATGATCCATGCTCATATGGATGTATCATAATACATGCGTATAAAATACAATATAATATAATACAATACTAATGTAAACTTACTGTACCTCGTGTCAATGGCCAAGATGTCGAGACACGTTAATCCAAATAAATAAAATAATTTAAAATAATTTTAAAAATATTCCTTTTGTCAGTCAATTTAACTACTAGAATAGATAGTATACATAGTAATACAACAGCATAATATGCAATATCTTGAAATACACAAGCATAAGCTGTAAAAAGATTATAATACAAAATCTAGTTTTGTTGTACGTTGCTTGGAAAATCTATCAATAACAGCATCAATATTTAACTCAATATCTTTGTGTATATTTAGAGTTAAACCGACTAATCTTTCCTGGCCCATCGTAGACCTAAAACACGATTTAAGCCTCTTGAGTGTGAAAAATGACCGTTCAGAACTTGCAACAACTGGCATAACATAAATAATCTGAAGCAGTGTATATAAGTAGAAGAGCTTGAACCAAAGCCATTAAAAATGATTGATGGTGACAGCTCAAGGTCATAAATCATGGCCGGTCTATTGTTCCTATTGTTTGGGCCGGTCTATTGTTCCTATTGTTATGTGCAGGTGTGCAGTCTTTTGTTCCTATTGTTAGACCAGCTCTTTTGTTAGGGCAGGTGTTAGGGGCAGGACCGTATTAACTAATGATTGAGGGTCGTGAGAATTGAATATTTTTTACAGATTTAGACCAAAATTCGTAAATCGTAAGAAATCCAACCCAGACATTGGATATTCGACGTGGATAATATTTCTAAGAAAACACACACAAAAGGTTGACGCGAAGGGCATTGGGAAATCCACCCCTGACATTAGATAAGTTATTCAACGGGTGCAGGTAATATTTCTAAGAAAACACACACACAAACGGTGGAATAATACCACAAAACTTGGAGGGGTAAGGGCTTAAAAACAGCTCACTGCAAACAAATAGGCAGTTATTCTTCAATATCTACCAGCAGTTTAAATTACCATTGTACAGTAAAAACGAGACTAGTCCGATCGCAAAAATGGCCGTCGAAATCGGAGAAATCAAGAAAGCAGTGCAAGAAACGAGAACTCAGAAGAAATACACCACCGGCTACACTACACGCCGCAAACGTCATCAATAGATGGTAATTAACAGTTCAACAAACATGGTTCCTTATCCTGAAGATGTGTACCACAACACGTAAATCGTAGGATGGAGCGTGAGATGCATCGGCTCGTGAGTGAAGACATATACAATTTGAATCTCTCAGGCAGTAAAATATGTAAGCATTGGTCTGGATCCTTTCAATTGATTTTCAAAGTTTACTTAGAATATGTCGACATGGTTTTCTTGATTTCATTTCATTCACGAAAAAAGAAGTAGATGAACTTACTGTTAAAATGGCCAGGGATACTGAAGGAGTTAGCGAAAACAGTGAAATTGAAGTATATCTGGATACAATTGGAATTATATTCACTGTATTCTACATGTAACAACGTGTTGATATTCAAGGAAAGTAACTTCCCAAAACTTTTTTTGGCTGTTGATTCTTTAAAAACTTTTGCAGCAGGCATGAATCTCTTTGTAAGGAAGATGGATGAAAAAATTGAAAGTGACGATGCTATTACCCGGTATTGCACAATTGATTATTTCGCAGATTTCATTCTCACTGCAATGCGTAAGCAACATTTACGTGTAATCGATATACAATCTTGTGCTGAATTCATAACATTGAGTTACACTGACTCACCCATATGTATGAATTGCTTGTAAAATATTATTACAATATTGAGAATATTGTATTGGATAGTGGTAAGGCTGGTAGATATGTTAATGTATATAAATATGATTGAATGTATGATATTATATAAAAATAAACTTAATCAGAAAATTTATTTATCTAATTACAAACCTTTTTATTTGAAACACTAAATTATTAAAAAAATGTAATTTGAACCATTCGTTTACATGCATTATAACAGGTCTCTCATACTAGAGGAAAAAAGAATACACATATAAATTTTTAAAAAACCTAAATCCCATGTGTGATAAATCAGTTGTAAATATCGTATATTATTACGATGAATGACGGACTGCTTTTTGAATAAAAAAAACTTTTCATATGAGTGTTTAAAAATTATGATACTAATACGATCAATATTATATAAA